>JASSUY010045304.1:0-56794 GCA_032466535.1 Forpus xanthops
GGCCGGGGGAGAGCGGCGCTCCCCACCCAAGGCGCGGTGGGCAGTGCCAGGAGCTGGCGGCCGGCTCGACCCGCCGGCGGCGGCGGGAGCGAAGCGAAGCCCGCCGAGGCGAGGCGGGGTGGAAGAAGGTGGTGAGGTGCCGGACCGTCTGTGGCGGGAGGCGGAGGAGTGCTGGACGGCGGCCCGGGGAGGGGGGGCACGGGGCCGGGGCGGGGGGGTCCGCAGTGTAGACCTGTAGAGGGGAAAAGCGGGACCCCGGGGATGGGGTAGGTTTTCGGGGGAGACTTGGCGCACGGGACAGGTGGGGGTATCCCGGCGTATGGGGGAGGCAGGGCGAGAGGGGGGCCGAGCAAGAGGAAGGCTTTGCGGGTGGGCTGCCCTAGGCCGGGGGGACCTGCCCGGGGGGATTTGGGGATGCTGAGGTCGGTGTCCGGGGCGTGGGGGGAGACAGCTTCTAACGGGACAGACCCTCCGCGGCGGCGCAGGGTCGTGGAGGCGGAGGGTCCTCGGGTCGGGATCGCGGCGGTCCCGCTCGCAGTGCGGGGGTGTCCCGGCGGTGATCTGGCGGGCTCCGCCGTGCCTCCTCGCATGGGGCTAATGCCAGCAAGCTCCTGGGCTCGCTTTGCCTTACGCCCGTTCCCGCTCTTCTCCCAACGTACCAATTATGAGCCTCTGTCTTTCACTTTTCCCTCCTTTCCCTTCTATTTCTTTGGGGAGAGTGAGATCTTAAGTCATTCTTTCCCCCCCCAGCTTCTCCCTCGCCGCCCCTCCTCGTTCTCCCTCCTCAGCAGCCGGAGCTGCTGCCTGCAAATGCCACGTAGCCTTGTAGTTGTTCCCCTTGGCTGATCAGCAGCTCGAGTACGAGACACCTCCCCAAGCTCCTCCTGGGGTCGGGGCAGAGGGATGTCAGTCCTGTCACCTACTGTTTGGGTGGTGATCATCTCTTACCCTCCCCCATTCTGCTTTGACCCCCTATGCCTTGGGAGAGCAGCAAAGATGGGGACCCTACTGTGACCACTTTTCACTGCAGTCTTGTTTACTGCCTCTGACAAAAGGCTGTTGACTTCAGCAACCTGCTCTGGCTTTCCTAGAGAGGGCTGTGTGGGAGTCTCCAAGGATTCACAGCCCCCAGCCTCAGCAGCCCCTCTGCTACCTCTTATTTGAGGCCCTTCAAGCGCAGCACATCACGGCAGTCTCGGGAAGCAGGGTAATAATGCATTGCTGGCAGGTGTATTTGCTTCCCTTAGCAGCTTGCCCTCAGCTGGTTCCTCAGTTTCGTTTCTGTATAAAACTTCCTGCACAGGATTTTTGTTGGAGCAGTGGAAGTTTTTGGTAAAGATAATTTATTTTTCTAAGTGAGGTTTCAGTTTGTATCCAGTCTTCATCCTTCTTTGAACAGTCAGTCTTTCCTGTCCTGTGGTAGCTAGGATTTTGGTATCGGCAGACTTTGCATGCTTTACCTGATGCCTCATTGTGAATATTGACAATAGTATTGCTACAGATAAGTTCTTCATTAGCCTGGTATATATATACCTGTGGTCTGCAATTCCTAATGTTATTCTCATGTATTTATCTTTACAACACTGGGTTCGATAGGGAAATACTATCTCGGTCACAGATGGAAAGACTGAGGCACCGAAATATTTATGGCCCAAGGTCACACAGGAAGTATGTGGTGAGGCAGGGAATTGAATCTAGATTTCCTGAGACTCAGATTAGCATTTTAACCAGGGAAGCATCCTCTCTGTATTTTAAGCCAATAAATTGACCTTGGAGTTAATATCCAGTGGAGAAGAAAGTACTTTGTTTTTTGTTCAGTATCATTGTAAGAAGCAAAACCCCAGTTACTTCCCACACTTGCATTCCTTTCCTTGTTTTATGTAATTTGTATGTGAAAAAGGATAAGGTGGTAAAATAGGAATTATGTTGACTTTCTCAAGACTCTGTGTGTGTGATGGTGCATGTTAAAACCCAGCCAGCTATTACACTGTCCTCTTGTCTAGGTCTTTTTACCTTCCTGTGTTCCAGATCTCTGAAAGTTTTGGAATGCTGTTATTGACTGGGAATAATTTGTTCTTTGCTAGGATCAAATAAATCCAATATTCTGTCCAACTGAGTTGAAAGCAATCTAGTTTGTGTTCATTGGTATCCTGGATCTTAGTTTGTGATTCACAGCAGCCTGTGAATAAACAGGACTTCTATTGACTGTCTTAAACGTCTCCTGGAGCAAGCTATTACAAGCTGTTCACTCGGTTGTAGGCTCAGTGTTATTGCAGCAAGTTTTTGAAAAACTTGGCCTTAGCTGGAATTAAGCAGCGCTTTGACAACAAAGTGGAATAACTTCAACTACTTGGGCTTTGTATTTGCACAAATGCATGTGGCAGGCTGTGTTCATTCCTATTATATTAGACTGGCTGAACTTTGTAAAATTGGGTAGCTAATTTTACTAAAATGTTTTTACAGTTTTGAGAAACTGGATGTCAGAATAGTTCAAAATAATAACCCCTAGTGTATTCACCTTTAGAGAAAATGAAGATAACTTTGTCTACACAAATGCATTTCCTGCCATAAGTCGTGATCACAAGCTGCATCTTTCTTTGTTGTTGTACTGAAACCAAATTTACAACAAAGTTGACTATAAATGTTCTGTATAACACTCCTTATCGTCTTCTGTTTGAGTTTTTTTGGAGGCAGTCATTCTGCATCGTACTTACTGCCTGGGTTGTTACACTTATGCCAACAGTCTTTCGTCTCGTATGTTTATTTTTAGGAAAGGTTTGGTGAGTCCTTAAAATTCAAGATTTTGTGTGTACCATGCAAGCAGTAAGAATTCCAGCCTTCTGCTCACAAGTCTGGCCTTGCTGAAACACCCCTGGGACTGCTATGTGTTTGCGTGGCTCTGTGTGTGTATTTGTACACCTGTTTGTATACCCATTGTTTGAAAAAAAGGATTTGGAATCCCTTTGGGTGAATTTCAAGCAGATTAAAATACATGTTTTAAGCTTGGAAGGCTGAAACTGACACTGATTTGATGACCTGCTATTTCCCCAACTTGGAAGGCTTCTTGTCACACTGTAGGAGTAAGGCTGTAACTTTCAAGAAAGTAGACAACTGGGAAGCACTTTCTTACAATATTCTACATCAAAGTCATAAGCTGGTATGAAATACTGTAAGAATGCCTTCTTTAGTTACATGTTTTCTTAATTTCCTGTCAACATTTCATTTTATCAGAGAGGAATTTTAAATTTATCTCTGAAAGCAGATGAGAAACCCTCAGTATTAATAATACTGCAACAGTCAAGAGAGTTTAGGAAAACAATTATGTTTTTCATTTCTAATTTTTCTGTAATTCAAAATGATCAGATCTGAGCTATCACTGTTTAAAACTGTGTTGCTCTTTGTTCTGGTTTCGAGGCGGTGAATCTCAGAGGTAACCTTTTCTCTTTTTTTCACCTGTTTTTAGCAAGCTGTCATGAAGCTTACCAAGGTCAAGATGGTTAGTTTTCAGCTGTTATCTTTGCTGCGAGCCAGACCTTAACTGAAGAGTTTTGGATTCCTGAGTGAGGAGCACACACTGAACTCTTTATTGCATTCTTGAAGAGCTTATTGTAAAAGCAGTGATAATTTATTCTTTCAGTGGTGCTAACACAATCCTTTTTGTGTATTGACCAGCAAAGACAGACCGCTGGCTCAGAGCCCTTAGTCTATTTCAATCTTAATGTAAATCTGCTGCTGTTCCCAATATCTTGATTGATGTAAAAAATGTCTCAGTTTGCTCAAGATTCACTTTTCCAGTGTTGGGGACTGATGCTTTTTACTATCTTCACCCGTGTGTAAATAAAAGTAGTTAAGGAATGTTTATTAGGCTGCGACTTCAGAAACATCTGCAACTTCAAGATAGTATCACCTTTCTGAGGAAAATAACAATGGATGTGCTGTGTTTGCAGGAGGAAGCTGTGAGCTTCTGCTGGCTGGCTCAGTGCAAAGTCAGCAAGCTCAGTCACTAAATTACCCAGTGAGCTACAGGGCAGAGATTTCTTTGAGTGTTGCAGCAAAACTGCAGAACATACCTGCCTGTGCCTTACCTTTAGAAAAACTATACTGGGGGTTGTCTCATATTTATAAAGTCTTGCTGAATTTGTAGAGCCAAAACTGTGCAATTTATAATCCTCAGTATGCAAATTGCTCAGGAACTGGAGTTTTGTTCTGGATACAGTAGCTTGAGAAAGGTGATGATTTTTACATTATTAAATATAACAAATGTCTTCAGTGACTACCAAGGCTGTTCGTTGCCTTCTGGTCATAAAGCAATTTCTAAAATAAAGGTGTGCTGCCCCATAACAGTGAACTGGCTTTATTTTCCATACTGTACAATTTATGGCTTTTTTTATGAACCCGATCAAAGGAAAAATATGTGTGTGATGATTAAAATGTGTTGTCTATGGAGGAATCGAGCACTGAGTAGATAAGTAGGTAAATACGCTTAATACCCACAGAATATGGGAACCATCTGCACAGTGTTCAAGTTACCTTTCACTAATTAGATCATAGCTTAAGCAACAGAGTGTCTCTGGCTGGTATTAGGTGCATTAAATGCATGTGCAGTGTTTCCCCAGTTGTCAGGTTTTGTCTTCTGTACGTACTGAATGAAGGCTATGTGGTGTCTTCTTGTCCTTTCCCAATGGAGTCTTCCTTGGGATTTATTTGCTAATTCTAGTGGATTTAACCGTTAGCTCTTCTCTGTTGTCTCTGTTGCTGTTTTTCTGAATGTAGGTTGGTTTTTGCACCTTCTTTTCAAGACTTTATGCTTGCCAAGTTACTAAAAAGAAAATTACTATTGCTTTTGTCTTGTCTGCAGGGAGAAGACTGAGGGACGGTACAGCACATTGCTCATACTGCAGCAGGCACTGATCGTGTAAGATTTATCAACAGGAGCACATTTAAGTCCGGAGAGTGTCAACGGTAATTACACATGAGTTACTGGTCTCCTAAATTTTGTGAAATATTTTTTTCTTCTTAAGTCTACGTAACACTGTAAGGTGAAATAGTGTAAATGTGGCAGATTTCTAAACTTAGGACTCTTTATTTTTTTTCCTGGAAGAAATTTTTGGTAATTCAAGGGGAGGAAGAAAAGATTGAGTTCTTGAACTAAGAAGAGGTTCAATGTTTCCACATAAACCTACTGACTTTGTAAGGTAGCAACCGTATCTCTCTTTTCATGTTATTTCTTCTGTTTCTCTTCTCTCCACCCTCTTGGCTGAAATTTTCTCTTGGAGACTTGCATGATTGGCCTTTGGGTAAAGAAAGTAAATTCTGGTTTTAGCAAAATGTATTTCCTGCATAGAAAACAGTTCACGTGGGTGGTAGAGTACTGATAAGTGACTGGTTAGGTGGCCTTACTCAGATTGTTTTTAGTTGGACCTCATGGAATTGAGTTCCTCAGCCATTGAACTTACCAGGTCATGAAACTGACCAGCTTGAAAAGCAGAAAGAAATTTGTGAGAAAATACTGCCACAGTATGGCACTTGTGAGAGCAAGAATTCTCCAACTCTTTTATTTTTTTTAAAATAAAGATTCCTGTGAATTCTTTTGATACACAAGACCCTAGAGAATCTACAACAGTTGTATTCTTAAAAATACAAGTAACCCAAAGTAAAGATGAGGTTTAGAAACTGTTGGCTACAATAGTGTGTTTTAGGTGGGAGAAGAATAAGCAGGTGGCAGTATAAAGTATCTGTGAATTAGAAATCATCTTTTTGACATAAAGACACAAAGTAGTTGTTTTCATTTTTTGAAGAGCTGAAGTGAGTATGTCCTGAAGACCATTGTCAAGCTTGTCCTCAGTCATAACATTTAGGTGTAGAACCACGTGCTGTGCTGGTGGAAGTCTGTCTATCTAGTTCATTCATATATTTGAATTTGTGTTTCACTGTCTGGCTGTGGATTGGAAAAGAGCAATTTCTAATACTGCTCAAAATGAGTATGCATTGATGCTACATGACTCTTACATAGTTATTAACTAACCCTGTCCTTTGACAAGGTTTCCATCGCTGGGTATGTGATGTTGGCTGTATATAGCTTGCAGCAGTGTGTTCTTTAGCCCTGTGTGGCTGCTGCCTTGCAGAAAGTGATCGCTCGTCACCTGTGTTAGGGGATGGAATTGCAGTTTTGCGTTGCATCACAGCTGATGTGCTACTCATTGAATTGAAAGGCATCCAAGTAGATTTTATTTTTTCTGTGATGGGGCTATTTTTTTGCTGAAGTTAGGTCCCCTCTAATGAAGAAATAGTGTTCATTTTGTGCATGTGCACCACAATTCAAGTGTAACACACTAGTTTCAGTTTTGTGAAGGGCAGTTGTGAAGAGCAGTTTAACCCAAGCCCTTTCATGTTTGGTTTGCAATTGTATAATGCGACAGAAGAAATCAAGTAAGGAACTGAATGGTAGCTCATGATTGTAGAATAGAATATGGTGTGAAGATACATAAGTAAATACAAAACAAGTCTTTGGGAGAAAAGTTGAAAGTGTTCTGTGAGCAAAAGATTGATCAACACTTAGATTTCTTACAGAGATAAAAATAAATTGGTAAGGATGTTATATTCTCCTGGAGTCAGATAAGTATTTTGGGAGGGAAATTGTTTAACCATGTTAAATTCAGGTTTATAAAATTAGATTAAGTGTTTTTATCTGCTGTTTAATGCTCTTTATTAAATGGCTTCAACATTGATAGCATCAGTTGCTTTCAGTTCTGGTGTATGAAGTATTAGTGTTCTAAACTAGCGAAGATCAGTACCATTAATGTATAACCTCAGTTGGGTTTGTCATACAGTACTTGAAGGAGTAAAGGAAGCCTTTAATGTTTGCCAGGATGTAAGGGTCTGTAGTACTCTGTAAGTACTTGTAAGATGGTACATATTAGTATTGAGCAGAATAACTGGTTTCATCAGAAGGATTAACCTGTTTACCAATGCATACATTCTTGTCCATTTCAAAATGGGGAGGATTATCATTTAGAAGAACTGTTCAGTTTTGGAAGATACTATGTAAACAATTTGATATGTTGTTAACTGTCATTTTGGTTTTTAATGCCTTGATTTCTTAAAACAGGATCTTTATAAAAACATATAGTTATCATTCTTACATTATTCAAAACTCATAATTTCCACTTATGCTCTTACATTAAGATGTGATTACATCGCCAGGGTTGTAGCAGGTTAACTGATTTACCAATAAATACTTAAAGTTCAGATATAGAAGCAAATTATTCTAGTGTTGCTATGCGTCAGCTGGACTGTGATAAATTGTTACATGTGTGTTCCTGGCCTGTCACAAATGCTAGGTGAAGTGTGCTTGCTTAAACTGTATGTGTATGATCTCATACTTGCTTTTTCCCTTGCATTTTCCATGAACTAAAAAAATGCAAGTGGTCTGTTACTGTGAGACTGCTCAGATGTGGTAATTTAAGTAATTTATTGGTGTGTTTTAGCTCTTGGTTTAAGTATAACCTGTTTTAACTAGACTAATTTGATCCGCTGGGCAGCTAAAGCATTACAGCTTGAACCTCTTCTCATGTTGCGCAAAGAAAACAGTCTTAAGTTTGTATATCAAAATAATCCTTCCTTGCTTGAAGTTTGCATAATCTCTTACAGCTTGAAGAAGTCATTTGCTTTTCCTGTATTTTTTATGCTTTTTGACGTCATGTTTTATAAGAGAGTTCTTAAATTAAAGTTTGTGTCTGTACGTTGATAGGATACATCAAGCACACTATTGATCTGCATAAGCAGGTTGAGTCTTAGCTAGTGGAAAATCAGCCTTTGCTTTCTTAAGTTCTCGGGAAGCCTGAAAGCAAACTCTGGCTTGTATAAGTCTGGTGAAGGCCTGATTTTACTTCTGTTGTGTTGCATTTGACAACTGACTGCTCTGACTGGTCTTGTGGTAGGCAGCCTTTTCTGGAAATAACATTATTACTGTTGGTTTTAATAATATGGGTGATTGCTCTCTCTCGGAATCAAGTTTAAAGTAAATAAACTATTGTTCAAGATGTGGAGTGCAAGCATTTGGAAAATAACTTTTGGATCGCATCTCAGTTGTATCATACCAGCTGTACCAACTTTGTGCATGTGTCTGACATCCCATAACACTCCAGCTTAATTTAGGTCAGATGTTACCCAGCTCTGGCACTAAAATGGTTGTAGTTTTATGGCTTCCCTGGCATAATCCCAGGAGGTGTGGTTGGCTCACAAAACTGACATCCTCGTTGTGTGCCACATTTGGTAGCAATATATCACATAGGACAAAGCGGCTCAGCCGAGCACAGAGTGCATTTAAATTTGCACTTTGCTTGCATGTCCTCAGCCAGCTTGTACTTGAAGGTTCTAATAAAAGCTTTAAAAAGTACTTATTTATTCCTTTCTACAAACTAGCTTTTCTTCTCCCTGTAAGGAGGAAACTCAGCTGAGCATGGTGCTATGGATTATATGTTTGTGTTGCAGTGGAGCTGTCTGCAGATACAGTAGCTGTGTCTTTGGATTGCTTCTAGTCTTCAAAATGGAACTTTTTCCCCTGGAATTGAAGGAGCTTGGTAAAAAAATGGGCAGAACTTGTTTCTTTTGAGGGGAAAAATTACCAAGGTTTCAAGTTTATGTTACACTTCAAGACCAAGTTTGTCCCATAGAGAAGAACTGTATTTACTCATTTGGATGCTTAACCTGAATTTCAGAATCTTGGAGCATGTGTAGCTCCCTGTAGAAACTTGTAGTTCTCGTCATATAAATCTTGGTGCGGTTTTAAAGATTTTGCCTCATCTGTTCTGATCTGTAGTTACTTAAAGGTGTAAACTTCAGCTACCTTTTTGCTGACCAGTTCATATTCCTCTGTGCCTGTTACTGCAGTATCACCAGTACATGTTTTCAGGTACATAGAAGCGCTGTTGAGAATGTAGTGTTGACTTTCTACAGTGTGTATTTGCAAAGTGCCCTTGGAGCTTTCCAGCTGTTCTTTACCACAGTTAGCATTATGACTGCGGACCGAGTCCTGTGAGAACACTGTCACTGCTTTTGTTCTTGCAGGGTATTTTCTTTGTCGTATTTTTAGAGGTTTTTTTCATTTCTACAGTGCTCTACTTCTTGTGGCTCTGATCAGAAGTGGTTTTGGAATTATTTTTCAATGAACTTAAGTGTATGTGATTCCACAGCTTCTAAGTGGTTCAGGTAGATGTTTGGGCATAGAATTCCAGTAGTGTGTTGTTAATGTGTATATAAACTGGTTTCCTGACTGAAAAACCAGAACAATGTTTAGAAATTCAAGGGGCACAGTTTCGCACTTAAAAAATAATGTTTGAAATAAATACGTTGTTTCATTGCATTCATTAAAAGGTATTAAGTATAAGCTTGAAAATGTTATGCTTTATGTAGCTTTAGGACATTAAAATGAATGCTTGTGCCGGAACATGTCATCTTCCTGGCTGGTGGAAAGAAGCAGGTTTGCATTTAATTTTTTTTTTTTTTTTAAATAACATTGAGACAGCTGGAAAATTTCTTAATCCTGTTATTTTTCTGAAGTTGAAATAAGAATGAAACACTTTAAGGGTGTTCAAAAAACACTGAGGTGTTCAATTCTCTTGAACACTCTAGAAGCAGGAATGGGACCTCTCAAAAGGAGCTACTGGGTTTTGGTTTATGGGGCTGGTCTCTTTGGAAGCAGCACAGAGGTGCTTAGGATACGATTTGCTTTTCTGGCAATAAAAGTAAGCACATAAAATAACTAAAACAATGAAGAAAAATATTTATCTAAAAGTAATGTCATGTTTGTGCTATAGAAACTGTTAATGCAAACTTTACAGGCCTCATAAAGGGATAATTAAAAGGACAGTCATGGCCCTAATATGACTGATGAGCATATTGTTAAATAACAGCTATAATCGAGTCAAACCTAATGTACTCTGGGCTTTGACAGACACTTCGTTCCAGGCTCACGGTTTTTAACAGTTGAGTTTCTCTTGTGAAGAACAGCAAGAAGTTCTGCAGTCACTACAAAGATGTGCATAGCTCCCTATGGTGAGCACTAACTGCCCTTCAATACTGTGCATTTGCCGTTTTTGTTCGCATGAAATAGAACACTCAAATCTGGAGGGATGTAGTTTCAGGCTAGAAAAGAATTCTTCAGGGCTATGGGTGGTTGCTGCTGTAGTTTCTGTTTGAGGGTGGAGAGGAGCAGTTCTTTTTTTTTTATTGCTTTCCTGGCACAATCACAATCAAGAACCTCATCCATGTTGCTAAGGGAGGATAAAAGTTGATATCACTTAGATCAGAGTTCCCAAGTGTCTTAGTTTGTTGTATCTGCTGTTTCTCTGCGGTTTTAGTGGTGTTTTGGTGATACAAGGGCTTTCCATCTCTTATTTCTTCTTCAGGGAGAATTTCTATGGGCAGACAGGTCTGACATTACCCTGAGAGATGAGCTTTAATACTTAATTAAATGGTCTTTAGAAAAAATATGTCCTTCTGTAATTTGCTAGTTGCTTCTGCATCTTGTCCCTGCTCTCCTACAGAGCATTTACACTTCACACACCCCACCCCACCCTGCTTCCCCATGGGTCATTCATCCATGTTCCAACTTTCTGCAGCCTTTAGGAAGGTACTAGAAGTCCTTCTGGTGCCTGGCCTGGTGTATTTGATCCGCAGGTGGTCTTTGTGAGGGCAGAAGGTCTGTCTGGACAGTGATGAAAGGCTTGTGGTCACTTACATTTTACCTTGGAAACTTAGCGCTGCTTTAGAATAAGTATTTAAGTAATAGAGAACAGAGAGAAGCGTTTTTGGAATTGGCACTTTTTAGATGTCAAAAGAGAAGAATATTTTAAAAGAATTTCTAGAAGAAAGCACTTGTTGCAGAATGTGGAAACCTTGAACTGTGTGTCTGGGGAGTTGGGTGGGTGGTTTGTTGAGTTTCTTTGTACTGGGGCCACAGACTTCACCTTGGTGAAAATTGCAAGGTCCTTGTAAGATCTAGATCAAAATGACATCCTGCTTTACAGCTGTAAGTACTACAAATGTTTGAGCACATTCATGAATGTTTTCAGTATCAAAGTTTTGGTGCCCTTCTGGCTGGAAGCCAAGCTTCCTACAAGATGATGCAGACAGATTCACTTGAGTGTCATAAATTATTCCTAACATTTTAATCAAAACATGTATTTAGTTTTGAACAGATGACTGTTGTGGAGCAGTGGTGGTCTGTCTTTAGAGCTGAGCTTGTAACTGAGGTTCTGTTACATCTGATTCTGTTAAGTCTCTTTTTCCCTTGATCTTGCAAAAGGTAAACCAGTCCACCTAGAATGTCTCATGTGTGGTCTGGTGGCAGAGTAGTGCTATTTTAGGATGGGGATGATATCTTAAGCACCTTGTTAATACTGTTTATTTGAAAAAACTTGGGTGGGAGAGGGTAACTCAGATCATTTTTCCAAAATCTTTCCTACCTCAAAATTGTGTGGAGCACAAATGTCAGATCAGAGGTGTGAGGGGTTTTCAGAATTCATAAATAAGGCTTGATCTTTATGGCGAGGCTATTCCTTAGCCTGAGATTGGGGATGACTTTTGTTTGAGTTTGCTGATGTTCTTTTTAACAGCCTTCAGAGAATACCGATGCAAGTATAACTTGTCAGGTTAGAGTGTGTGTAAAGTAATTCTGTAATGTAAAAATGTATTATTAAGCCTTTAGGGTTTTCTACAACACTGCTTTTAATAAATACCAGTGTAGTGCTAGTTTACTTCCTGCAGTAAATGTAAACTTCTGATCAGGCTGGGAGGTTGCGTAAGGTGCTGAACCCAGAAATCAGGAAGTCTGAGCTATATTTCTAGCTCTCCATCAGACTTCCTCTCTGGTCCCGGACACATTGTTCTTTCTAACTCAGGCATGCTGTATTTAAAAAAACGAGTCTCCACCTAAGCTCCTTGGAATAGGAGCTTTCTCATATTAAATTCAGCACTTACTATAATGAAAATAGTCTTTGTCATAGCTTCTGGATGGGTTTATGAACTTTTTTTTTCTACCAATTTTGAAACCAGTTCAGCTTCTAGTCTGGCCAGTGAAATGAAGCTAACCCATTTCTATTCCCCCCTATTTAGATTCTGTGTGATGCATATCTGGAGAGAGATTTTTAATATACTTAGAGAACATTTTAATATGAGATAACAGGATTTTCAAACCTTGATAAATAGATGATGTTAGTTCACATTTGCACAATAGATAATCTCATATTCTATTAATATGGTTAAAGGTTACAATTCCAGTGAAAGCCTGGAGAAGAGCAGGCTCCAGGAAGACTGTAGAGCAGCTTCCAGTGTCTAAACAGGCTGACAAGAAATCTGGAAAGGGGATTTTGGCAAAGGCATGTAGGGACAGGGCAAGGGGGAACGGCTTTACTGTAACAGAGCAGAGATTGAGATCAGGTATTGGGAGGAAGTCCTTTCACTGTGAAGGCGATGAGACAATGGGACTGGTTGCCCAGAGAAGCTGTGGAACCTTAGCAGTGTTCAGTGCTCGGTTTGATGGGGCTTGGAGCAACCTGCCCTAGTGGAAGGTGTCCCTGCCCCTGGCAAGGGATTGGAACTGGGTGAGCTTTAAGGTCCCTTCTAACCCAAAGCATTCTGTGAATCTATGAAATGGTTAAAGGACGCTTTCTAATGGGGTAAGCATTGCTTATTGAACCCGCTAGAAACATTTGTTAGTAATTCTCCCTGTGTACGAGAATTGTTTGTTTCACTTTGGATTGAAACTGTTTCACTATTTTAAAATGTCTCATGAAAATCCATGGTATTTTCCAGACTTAAGGTATGATGATCTTAGTGTCAGAGAGACTTCAGTTACCTGCCTTTGCTTCCCTACTTCTGTCTAGGAGCATAATAGCTGTTTTGTATGTAAATGAGAGCCCAGCTTTCTCTTCAGCAGGGAGTAGGCATGAATCAATGAACACTGAGCTCAGTGCAGATCATCTGGAGCTGGCCGGGGTCCAGGATGACTGCAGCACTGGTTGAGAAGAATTTGGGCTGAAGAAAAGGGAAGGACGATGTTTCAGTCTTCCAGAGTCTCGGCATTTTTACTATGTCAGGAAGTGAGGTCAGGCACAGCCACTGTGTACTGTAATTGTTTTCTGGAAGGCTAGTCATTAAGATTTTCTGTTTTTCTTAGAAGCCTTTGTAGTGTGAGACTGTCAGTGGAAAATATTGCCTTTCTTTTAATATGGTTAACATGATTAACCATATTACACTAGCACAGTGTTGAATTAGTCAGAAACACTTCTCTGGCTATATTTTTCAAATACAGACTGGTTTTATTTAGTTTAATCTTTTTTTAGTGTTGTGAAATACATGACAAACTCTTTCAGTTGTTTACATGTGTGTGTCTTGAACAAATAATCTTAGAAGGCCAAAGCCCGTGCTGATTTCTGTTAAACTGGAAATGTGGTATCTGCCATTACTTCTTTCGGCTCTGCTAAAAGGGCGCTGCAGAGTGCTTGTTTCCGAGATGGATAATACCAATTCTTTTTTTTTTTTAATGGCTACAAGGGCTGAGTTCATCTTTCAGCTCAAACTAGGTTTGGGAATGACCTTTAGCTGGTGTCTAATAGAAACTATTGCAAAGAAATGAATCAGGTCAGAAGTTTCCCTTGCAAAATCTAACCTTTCTAAAAAGTAATCTATATAATTCCACACTCAAAAAACTCCAGTGCATGGTAACAAAGCTCTAGAAGCTACCTCTGCAAATTCTGCTATTAATTCATATGTAGTGATTCACTAATTCTCAGTATATTCCTTTACAACTCTGAAACTGCAAAATTTGTCTGGTCTTTAATGCTTGCAGATGGGATATTTCTTGTTTCTTTTTAGTCTAAAAGTTATTATTTTGTGTATTAGTTCATCGTTGCCAGTGTAGGCTGTGGATTTGTAGTGCAAACCCTTTTGTCTTTTTTTGCCCTGGTCACTTGGATAGTTGGTAGCGATGATAAGCTTACAATACCTACCTGCTGGGACTGTAGAGTGTAGTAGTCTTAGCCTCTGTTACGGAGCATGTGATAGAGCAAAGTAGCTTTAGGGGACTTAAGAAGCTTTTTGAGGCAGTTGTGCCTGTAGGTAGGCTGTTCCTTTTTGGTCTGTGTACAACTCACTAGCTGGATTTGCCTGTCCCAGCTGATGTCATTTGTGGTGAACCAAAGGGTTCAGGTTGGTGACAGCATTTGAGGTGAGCTGTGAGAACTGGTGGGACTTGGACTGCAGGAGCTGTGGGTAGAGGTGGGTTCAGGACCCTTGAATCTCCTCTCTGACCATGCAGCAGTTGCCCTCTACCTTTGCTTTGGAATCAGCTGGCTGACTTCTAGACTAGCAGTGAGAGGTTGTGGGTAATGGCTTTTCAAGGTAGATCTCTCTTTGTTTTGTTTTTCAGGAAATTGTGTTAAGTATGTAATAACTTTTCAGGTATTCTCTTTACCCAAATACCATCTGCTTCCTTGAATGAAATGGAGACTTTTGGGGCACAACCCTGTTGATAACATGTTCAGCTGCAATGCTTTATTTCTCTTGAAAAGCTTTATTTATTAAACTTGGGAGGAGTTGAGTCCCATGCTTCTTTACCAGCAGAGGTGCTACATTTGAGAGCAGCAGTATCTTTTGCTGCTCTTTTATCTGCGTTTTCAAGAAATGAAATCTAAATCCAAAAGACCTTGTTTTTTGCGAATCTATTGGTGTGCAGTGGGATGTTCCTTTTCATCGTTGGTGTTCTGCCACTTGCAGCCATCTGAGCCCGGCTGTGCAGTAAAATGCAGTCTTAGGTGAAACTGCCCAAGAGTTATTAAAATGGTTTTATTTATGCGAGTACTTCTGCTTTCTTTGACCAGATGGATTCCTGCTAAAACATGAAACTGTATTTGCTATTTTTGGAGGTTGTTATCAACTGAATAAAACCACTTGTTTCCTGATACTTCAAGTTCTTCCTCTGAAAAATAGGAAGTTACAACACTAAGCAAGCAGAGCATGTATGTGTAGGTGAAAATGTAAATACTACCTCTGTCATGAGGCAGTAGATTAAGGAGTCTAAAAACCGCGTGGATGTTGGTGCTATGCTCTACAATTTGTCCTGGCTGCACTGCTGCTTGGCAGCATACATGGAGCCCCAGAGAATTATATTCAGCCAATGTGGGAGATGAGGACAGAAACTTTGTTTATTTAAAATTGCAGGTGGTATTTGTCTTGTTTCAGAACATGTTTCTCTACAGCTGGTTGATTTGGCAAGTTGAGCATTTGAATGGTAAAGGGTTTTCCCCTTTATATTAAATGCTAATTTCTGTTGTCTTTGAGGTTCTTAGATGAAAGAAATTGAGACTGTGCACATATATGAAGTATTTTCAGACTGCCTGCATATATTGAATTCATGTTACAGCTCTTAAGACTTAGATCTAACCTCTAAACCTCTAGAAATAGGAGAGGTGTAGTGGAAGAAAGTTCTGCCCTAATGTTAACATCCTGACTGGCAGTTTTACCATGCAGTTATTTGTAAGTGGAATCATTACATACAATCAGATGAATTTGTTTCTTTGGCACAAGTAATTCAAAGGCTGACAAATAGAATGGAAGATTATTCAGGAAACAAATAGCATGTAAGGTACTTAAGTATATTTAGGATAAACCTGGTATAAATTTAAACTTTGGAGGTTGTTTCTAGCCCTTCATCTGCTGCAGTCATACTTGGTCTCTTAAAATTGCAACTGGCACAGACCCAGAGAACAATTGGTATGCAAAATGAGCTGGTTTCTTTGGCAGTCTTGGGTATTTGTTGTACGGCATTTTGTGGCTGTGTGATTTGTATCAGTTATTTTGAGATGCTTTTGCAAACAAGAAGAAATATGGTTTTTACTAGTGGGTGCTGCCAGCCTCTCCCTTGTAAATGGCAGCACAGAAGAAATCCTAGTGAAAGCAGTTTTCATTACAGACCTTTTGAGAACAATATGAGTTAGACCAGAAGAAACTGTAACAGCTGGGCTGTGATATTTCTACCACTGTTGCTAATATGCTGAAGATTCAGTCCTGTAAGCACAAAATTAGTCAGGAGTTTTCCTGTCTCACCTGCTCCCCCAAACATTGTCATTTCCATCCTGGCTATAGAGAACTGAAATTGGCAGTTGTATGTAGACTGACTTGATTCATGCACAGATTTGAGTTGAGGGAATGATTTTTATGAAATGGACTATCCTAACTGCATTTTTGTCTTCTGTAGGGGTTTTTAGAAGGTAATGGAAAGGGAGACGGAAATGTCAGCATTTCCTGTATCCTGTTATCTTGTGCTTTTTATGGATGCAGAATTAACTATAACCTGAAAATTCACTAACATTTGGGTTGTATTTTGACATTTGGATTGTATTTTGACTTATATAATTACACATTATTCATTAGAAGCCCAAAGCTATGCAGCACTTTTTCATATACAGTTCTGCATTTAGTCAAAAGACATTTGTACAAAGTACTCCCTTGTGTTGCCTTAAACCTCATTTCCCCTATGTCACTTTTGTATTGATGTCATGTTGCAACATTAGAGAAATTGCATGGTTTGGGGGCTCTTTTGATCATCACAGACACTGAAATGTGTGCGCAGTGTGTGTGTGTTACCTGGCCTGAAACTTGGGTTCTGGGGTACAGGCAATTTAGAAGTTGTAACTAAAAATTAGGGATAAAGTGCTGCATAAGTGTAAGTTATGCTCCTGTGTGATTACTTCACTTACATGTGATTACTTCACTTACATACCTGTTTCATCAGTCGTGGCATGTCAAGTTGCGTATGCATGATGCATATTTAAAGAGCATTATTTTTGAAAGAGGATATGTATTACTTTGATTCTCTACTTGAAAAGTAGATAATGTATCAGACTACATGGGTAGACTCCATTGTGAAGAGCTTAGATAGATGACATGCGATCCTCCCCATGCTTTTAAGACTGTCAGTTTGCACAAGTTTCTCAATGTGCAGTGAGCTCAAAGTGGACATTTTATACTAAGTTTTGCCTACAGTTAAAATCAGCTTATTTGAACATCTTTGGGGGAGTGTTGTAGAGTGTTGAATTCTGATTATATTTTCCTATTGAGTTTTCACATGTTCTTCTGTCATTAAAGGATTTGATTAATATCACTGGACAAGTGTTTGACTTTGTTTTGTGGAAGAAGTTAAAACCCATAAATAAAGACCTGAAGGCACTGCTTTGTTTTTCGTCTGAAATATTGTTTCCAAGTTTGGCAAAATAGAGAACTAATTACTTGGTGGAGGGCAAAGACATAACTGACACTGGCACTCTCTGTTTTGGCAGGTGGTTAAGCAGTTGTCAATGAACGCTTTTCAGACATGATGGCCGACCAGCCGCCTCCATTAGAAGCTACACCTATACTGAATGAAGTCCCACTTCTACCTCATATGGTTAATGGAGACAGCATACAACAGGCAAGTAAATTCAGAGCATTTTCATATGCATCATGTAATACTGTGAGAGTTGTGGTAGTAGAGGGGTTGATGTTCAAGTATACAGTAGAAAACAGAACAGATGAAAAACTGTTGCACAGCATGTATGATGGCTGAAACAGGCTTGAAATAAAGGATCTGTGATAACTGAAGTTAGAAAAGCAGGTGATTCTCAGCATTGATATAATCAGTAAGATAGAAGTGTAGATACAGAGAAAATAATTCCTTGTGAATATAGTGGAAATGTTGCAAATTAAGAGGACTGTTTGTTAATACATGTATTTTGAAATAAAACTACAAAATCAAAGAATAGAAGGAAAATATAATATATGGATTTAATACAGTGCTGCAGTTTTGAAAGCTCTTAAAGCTCCTGTAAAATAATAAAAGATTAGCAAGTGGTTGCAGTGCTCTAAACTAATTAGTCTGTTGCAGGGAAATGAAAGACCTTGGCTTCCTGATATTAAGTATCTTCATTAATACTTTAATTAATTAATAATTAAACTGAAATAAGGTAAGTTTAGTTTAGCTATTAGGAGGTAGGTTTTCACTGTGAGGATGGTGAGACGCTGGCAGAGGGTGCCCAGAGGAGCTGTGGCTGCTCCATCCCTGGCAGTGTTCAAGGCCAGGTTGGACGGGGCTTGGAGCAATCTGCTCTAGAGGAACATGTCCTTCCCCATGGCAGGGGTTTGAACTGTATGAGCTTTAGGTTCCCTTCCAACCCAAACCATTCTGTGATTCTAACAGTGAAGACCTTGGCATGTTTAAATGTACAGTGGATAAACTGGGTACAACAAAATAATCGTGAATTGTTAAGGGTCAGGTAGACCATGAATACTGGGACGTTTTAAATGAGACACCCTTTACTTTGTAATTATTACAGATGGAGAAGGAGGAGAGATGTGCATTGTTTCAGTTGTAGTATACTTGGAAAAATGGGCTTTATTTGAAAAAGTGTATTCTTCATCTGTTCCTCAGATTCTGGAGGTAAAAGCACAATGACTGTGTTTTGAAATAAGTGAAACTATAGAGTCTTGAAGCTATTTCTGAAGTTCTAGCATTAGCAGCATGAAATTTTAGACACTGACCAGCTGTGAGGTTATTCATTAGGGAGCATTTCATGTCACATAAGGAAAAGGGATCAAGTAGAACTAATGAACAGTCTCTGTAGCTATATTTGTATAGCATGTTGTGGTATAGATCAGTGTGTAGAGTACAAGTGTGTATTGAGTGATCCAGGAGAAGGTGACAGCATTGGAATTTTCAGAACCTCGTGGAGACTGTTTGCAGTCGGGTGAGGTAAATGGGAAAATGGCATTTGTAGAATAGATCTGAAGACTGATAGACTCCAAGACTTTAAATTATATTGGAAATTATGAATTAGACTGTCTAGTAAAAAATCTTCATGGAACCAAGAGCATGATTTTTTGTTAATGTGCTAACATTTCTCATTCTAATGTGCCAATGTCTGTACAATGATGTGATGTTGCCATTTATGTCACTCTGCCATCCTTCAGTTGCCTAACACACTTGCTGCTATCATTTGTGGTGCTTTCCTCTAGAGAGGCTTATGAGCCACACTCTCATATTTTCAAGCTTGCTTTTAAATAGAGAATTGATTTAGAAGCTTTATTAATGCAGATGATTTTTAATTATTTTGCTGCCAGGCTGTAAAGAATAGGCTGATACTGAGTATTGTACAGTGAGTTTATTTTCAGAAGTAAAACCTACTTCAACTGTGTTGATCTTACTGGTTCTGAGCTGGCTGCACAGGACACTTGAAGGTGCTGGCAGGTCTGACTCCCAGTGCTACTCTGTCGTCTGACTTGGCTTAGATTGACTTGTTAGAAACACTCAAGCTTCCTGGAAATTTTCCTTGGAGGAAAGTAGATGGAGCTCCATTTGCTTCATTAATTAGAGTGAGTCATTCCTCCTAAGACATTGCCCCATGCATTCCTGAAATTCCAGTCTCTGAACTGTTCTACAGCCCTCTGATTACACCACTTACTTACAATCCTTTTCACTGATCCTTTTCAATTAGTAGTTTCCTGAACTGTCTTCGAGAATTTCAGTTAATTGAAACCCATTCTGAAGATCTGACTCCTTCAGAGGTTCTGAGTTTTTAAGGGGATCCCTTTCCTACCTCTGAATTTTCTTGCCCTGGAAGATGAGACCTGCTGTAGCATATAATACCTGCCTGTGGAGCCCCATCCCTTTCCATCCCCAGCAGCTGCTGTTCACAGCAGACCTCATCTATCCTGATTCTTTGTGCTCTAGCAAAACCCCAGCCCATTATTGTCAGTTTTCTGTAAGCAATTAACATTGTTTGTCTCTTTACTTATAGAAGTTCAGTAGCATTGAAGTAATACATTTACATACTGAAATGACAGGTCTGCTTAAGTTTCAGACTCTTTAATTGTGCCATTTAAAAAAACATTACCTGTCATCTGTCTTTCTGGTGTAACTGTGGTAAGTATTGCTTACTGACTAGATGTTTTTTTGGTGTTCTAGTTCTGTCCAGAAGTCATCTACCTAAGTGAAATTCTCCTGTACTATGAACTCACTGGAGCAGGGTCTGTGTTCATACATGCTTCTGCATCCCCTATTAAAAAATAAAAGCTAAGATTAATGTAGCAATATGCAGGAGCTTCAAAACCGGTGTTAGATGGTGTTTATCAGTTTACCTCTTTCAGTCCTGCTTTACATACAGGAGTTTAAATGGAACAGATCTGCACAAACATCAGTCTCCTTGTGTGTGGAATTTGCACCCTCAAGAGTAGAGGGAGCGAAGAACGGGAAGTGTCAGCCATAACTTCAGGAAACTGATGTGTTTGCACTTACTCCATTAAACATTAGCTGGAGAAAAGTACTTTGATTAATGCCAGCATAAGTGACTTGGCAAACTCTTTGGAAAAGAGTAGTCAGTGGAGCTTGTCAAAATGCAGAGGTTGAGTGAGGGACCACAAGATCTTTTTAAGTCTCATTCTTTTCAATGGTCATTTTTATTAATGACCAATATAACAGAATTGGCATGTACTTAATAAATCTGCAGCTGATAGGAAACAGGGGGAATTGCAAGTATCTTGTAGGCCTAAATTACTTTGGTTACTAGAAATATAATCTAGAAAATTGGCAGCAAGTGCAAAGTACTGTGTTTAGGTAGCCAGCTTAACATAAGGAGCAACAGGTTTCATAGTGGTCCTTCAGGAAAAGGTCTGCAGGGGGATGGGTAAAGACTAAGTGGAAGTCATCAGTGTTGCATGGTTTCTAAAAAAAGGCAGATAAAAATCCCCAAAGGATTTATATACAGGGTATGGCATCTAAATCACAGAAAACAGTCTTTTATTGGTGCTTTATTTTGTTGATGGTTAAGACATGGAGTAAGGTTTCAGGTTGAAGCAGGGGACTTTGAAGTTAGATGATAAGATCTGTGATGATGGTGAGTGAAACTGTGGTGCAGATGCCTGGGGAATTTATGGAGCTCCATCGCTGAAGATGTAGAAGCACTTCTGGCAGATGTGCACATGGATTAAGGGTGAAAGCAGATGCAGTCGTGTCCAGACTGACCTGCACGATCTCACTTTCAGTTGTGTTTCTTCAGCAACAGAGTTATGCAAGCGTGAGAAAATTCTCTTAATCTTTCAGGAGCCATAGAGCAGGAGTGGTAGGCATGACATGCTTCATCACTTCTTCTGCCCTCCTTTCACCCTCAAGTTACTTCAGAGCATCAGAGAATATATTGTCAAAATGCATACCTGCATGCTTTTGGTGAAAAAACATGGCTGAGTTTTGGGCAAAGCATCGTTTTTCTTTGTGGCTTGTTTTGTTTCTGTTTGTTTGATTCCTTGTTTATTTGCTTCCCTTTGGGTTTTATTTTGTTGAGGGTTTTTTTATGTGCGTGTAGTCATGACTTTGCCAATTTAGCCCTGAAATTGAAATAATCTCACAGGCAAAGCTTGGGAAGCAAGGTGAATCTTAGGTAATTTATTGCTTCAGTAGAAGAAAAAGCAGTGGGAAAATATTTAAAACAGTAGCTAAAGTCAATTATTTCAAGTGTATCAAGAGAAGCACTTCTGGTCATGATCAGAGAAAAACCCTGATTAAGCAAAGCCAATGATTTTATGTCAAAGTATTATGAAATTTTTATTCTGTCCATCAATGTTGATCATCTTCCTTTTTTATCTTCTAAGGTAGCCAGAGCTGTATTGTTTGAATATAACATGTGGGCATAATGAAGAGTTGTTGGGTTTTTTTCCATGTAGTTAAATAAATTCCTAAAATAAAAAAAGAAAAATCATAGCATGATAGAATAGTTAGGGTTGGAAAGGGCCTTAAGATCGTCCAGTTCCAACCCTCCTGCCAGGGGCAGGGACACCTCCCACTAAACCATGCCACCCAAGTCTCTATCCAGCCTGGCCTTGAACAATGCCAGCGATGGAGCATTCACAACTCCCCTGGGCATCCCATTCCAGTGCCTCATCACCCTTACACTAAAGAATTTCTTCCTCAGATCCAATCTAAACTTCCCCTGTTTAAGTTTGAACCCGTTACCCCTTGTCCTATCACTACAGTCTCTAACAAAGAGTTCCTCCCCAGCATCCCTATAGGCCTCCTTCAGATATTGGAAGGCTGCTCTGAGGTCTCCGAGCAGCCTTCTCTTCTCCAGGCTGAACAGCCCCAGCTTTCTCAGCCTGTCTTTCTTGGAGGTGCTCCAGTCCCTTGGTCATCCTTATGGCCCTCCTCTGCAATTGTTCCAGCAGTTCCTTGTCCTTTTTTATGTTGAGGACACCAGAACTGCACACAGTACTCCTGGTGAGGTCTCACAAGAGCAGAGTAGAGGGGCAGGATCACCTCCTTTGACCTGCTGGTCACACTCCTTTTGATGCAGCCCAGGACGTGATTGGCTTTCTGGGCTGCAAGAGCACACTGCCGGCTCATGTTCATTCTCTCATCAACCAACACCCCCAAGTCCTTCTCCAGAGCATTGCTCTGAATCTCTTCTTTGCCCAACCTGTAGCTGTGCCTGGGATTGCTCCGACCCAGGTGTAGGACCTTGCAATTGTCATGGTTAAACTTGATCAGGTTGGCATGAGCCCACCTCACAAGCGTGTCAAGGTCCCTCTGGATGGCATTCCTTCCCTCCAACTTATCAGCCAAACCACACAGCTTGGTGTCATCAGGAAACTTGCTGAGGGCGCACTCAATCCCACTGTCCATGTCACCAACAAAGATGTTCAAAACACCTCTTTTGTTTCCTGCAGGTTATTCTTGTCCAGGTGAACCCAGGTGAAACATTTACAATTACAACTGAAGATGGACACATTCAGTGTATTCAAGGTAAAGGAAAAACTGAAGTACTGACTCCAAATATTTTGATTGTGTCGATCTCACAGAATTACTGCAGGTGTTTGTTACTGTAATGTCAAATGTGGTTTTATATGTTCTGCAATGTAATAAATCAGATTTTTCAGTTTGTACTTAAAGCACAAATGAGGCAGTGCTGGGAAATTGCCAAGATTCCCTCCATCTCTGCACACCTTGCTACAGGTTTATGAAAGGCTGGCATCTCAACTGGTTTTGTGATGATCCTTGGATAAGTGTCTTCTCCGAATCTTAACACATGAATTTACATGGGATTTAGTCCTCACTAATCTAAACAATTTGAACAGATACTGTGTGACCTTTTACTGTAAGGTAGTGGCATTAACAGTCTGCTGCTGTTGTGGGAAGCAGTGCTACCCCTCTGAGTGTGGCTGCAGCTTACTTCTTACCTTCTGGGTAAGTGACAAAACTACAGATCTCACTCCGGTCAAAATACCTCTTTAAGTCAAGTTGAATTTATCAGTACTTTAATTTTTTTCTTTTTCTTTTTTTTTTTTTTTTTACCATTTCAAATAATATTGTATAAAGTGTGTCTGTTCTGCTTACATCAAATCCCAGACAGGAATATTTCTTTCAGCTTGATGTGAAAAATAAGATATGCTTACTTAAAAGACAGAAGTTGGTAGATCAGCTGTCAGCATCCCTGTGGTGCCAGTGTTGTTCATACAGTCTTTTAACTCTGTCACAAAATAAGAACTAAAATTTATCAAACCAGATTTTTGTACAATTAAATGAATACTTTTGGCTGTATAAGTGCCATGGTTGGGATAAGTCTAATCTGTGCTTCTTGTAGAAGAAATGTACATCCCTACTTGCAGTCAGCATTATTATGTAAAATTCTGAAGGTTAGTAAGTTATACTTCATATATATCTTGGATGTGAAAATGAAGTATACTCAATAACATAAATTGCATTCTTTTTCTTGATGGAAACTTGGTACAGTTACTTTATTTTTTTTAAACTCTCGGTTCCAATTATTTAAGTTTCTCTCCAAACTGATATTTTGATAGGCTAGTTTAAACCTGACTTCTAAACCTGCCTGTCTACAAGTAGCTCCAGACTTGCAGTTGGATGCAGTTGCTGGCTTTTCAGGCACCAAAGTGAGCCACCACCTTGGGGAAAAAAGATGCCTCGGGTTGGTAAAAGCCTCATTTGTTAAAAAGTGGCACCTTGTTACTTCTCAGGTCCAGCACACGTTCCTATGATGTCACCAAATGGTTCTATGCCGCCTATATTTGTGCCTCCTGGTTACGTATCTCAGGTAAACTTTAATTTATTCTCCCGTTTCAATATGTTTGTGGGTGTAACTTTTTAACAATAAGGCTGTTGATTATTTTATTCAGAATGGCTGTTAAAAGCATTTCTCGTCTTTTTTTCCATTGAACTTACCAATTCCTTCACTGCAATGTAGGCTTTCTCACCTTCTGTTCACATAGTAAAATTTCGTCTGGTTTTCAGGATTTGTTTTTTATAGTAGTACCACTAGGCAGTAAAAAATGACTCTCAGTAAGATAGCAGACGGCTCTGAGTTGACTGCCTGTTCGCTCCATTAACAGGATCCACATCTTGGTTTTTTATTTCAGTCCTGTTTTCAAGGTGAAAGTAGGTGCCTGGGTCATATGAATAATCCCATCTGACAGCAGCCTCCCAGTGTCAGAGGAGTGATAAGTGTATTTAAGTACATATTGTGCTTAGCTCTGCTAGAAACAGTCTGGTGGGAGCATAGCAGGTGACAGCATCGCAGTTGAACATGCCTCATGCATACTGTGGGTAGGAGACTCGTGTTTCTTACACTGAGATTATAAGGGTCATACACCAGTATCATTCTCTCTTTCATCCTTGGGTAATTTTTTTTCCCTCAACTGCAAAAGATATTTCTCTTTAATGTCTTCTCATAATTTAGTTTCTTTCTGTTAAAAATTTTCAATGTGGCTTTCTTTACTAGCTCTGATCTGCTTAACATTGAGCAAAGCACACTACTATTAGAGCAGAAGTGTGAAGAGGAGTGTTAATGCCACTGACATGTGCCTGTGAAATGAACAGGACTCTGGGCTTCTCTCCCAGCTTTACTTTTCCATCCTCGCTGGTTTTCCACTCCTGTGAAGTCGTAGCAAGTCAGACCTGCACGTGGTATTTGAACTGTTGTCAGTGACACTTGCAGTTACCAGTTCAATTTACTTTTTAATTGATGCATTTTTGAAGGGAAGTAATTAAAAACAAACGTTTAAACGGAGCAAGTTAAGGTCTCATTTTTTAGTGATGTTCAAAATTTGGAGTTTTCTGGGTAGCATTGAAAACCTTGTAACTGTATATTCTTGAGCTCCCAGGCAGTTGACTTTTTGCATATAACTGCGTTTGCATTTTGTGCTTCTGCTGTTATTAGGAAGGTACTTCCATGCAGAAAGATCCTCCAGATAATTTACACATCAGTATGAAATTGAATTTTCCATGCACATAATATGCAACGCCCTTGCAAATGCTGAGTTGTACAAACTGAAAAATACATTTGTTATGTGTTTGCTGTCACATGAAACTAGGGGGGTCGTTTTATTGTCCCTTGATCATTATGACAGGGGCAGACAAGTTTGAAACAAACTTTAAATCAGAGCTTGAGGTACTTACACTGTTCTTGTCAGTAGATGGGACTTCAGCTTTCTGCTCCCAGATCTGTTTGGAGGAGCCTGAAGATACATACTTCGGCTTCTGGCAAAGTGGAATGAAGTAGTTTAGTAGGGGATGATAGGGTGTAGCAGCTTTGGACTGCAAAATCACTATATTAATGTATCCCTTCTACCTGAATTTGTGCTATGTGTCCTGCTTAATATCTATACATAAAATTGAGTTAACATAGCTGTCAGAATTTGCTATGACTTTGGCTTGTATTTATTACAGAATGTAATGCAATCCAAGTGGTGTATTTAGTTCTGTTGATGAGCCAGAAAGCCCCCCACATTGTTTCTAAACCAGTGTGTTCAGTGTAAGCTTAGTCTTAAATGACTTCTTGTAATTTTTTTCTTCCATTTAAAGTCTGTTAAGAATTGCTATTAAAATCAGCTGACTCTGAGGTCATCTCACAGCTGAACTTTGTCATAGCAGTTTGTGAGTGAACATTCCATCCCCCTTCAGAAGAATAATTTCTTGTTAGTTTGCTCTGTCTTTTGCTGAGGAGCTTTTTAACATGCACTGTTGGCATAAGCAGCATTTCAACATCCGTAATGCCTTCTTGGCCAACTCGGAAACACTACAGTGATCTCTTATAGCCAAACTAAATATGCTGTAAGAGAGGATCTCAAAGGGGCTAACAGGACAAACATTTTGCCTGCTTCCTCTAAACGGATTTACTTCATGGATTGCATTTTAATAAAATCACTTTTTTGCATCTCAGTTGTGTGGACCCGCCTGCAGCTGGGGAAGCGTGTCCCCGCTTGCATCCACCGATAGTATTTTCTGCTGGCTGCATTAACCATCTCTGTTAATGCTAAAGCACTGTAAGGCCCTGCCTAATAGCATTTGTGATTTGCATTTTGAAATGCAACTAGGAGGAGATGGCTGCAGACTGATTTTAAGCCAATCTAAGAAAAATGCCTGGTTTTCCTAGGGGGACCTGATTAATTTTTAAGTGTCAGTTTGCCTTTAATGCTGACAATTTTTCTCTCATTGATTTTGTTTTTATTTTTCAAATTACATTGCTCATACCTCTTTAATCTTTTGTGTGAGGGAGAAAACAATTTGTTATCTGTCTTTAAACAGGATTTAATAGAGTCTAATTTGCTTCTGAGTCAGACTTCTCATTAGGTACAGTCTGAAACTTCTGCCAGTGTGGACTTCTGCATTGTGGCAGAAGAAACAAACTGGAATGCGACCTGGTGACTTTTCTGATGGTCAGCTTAGAAGCCTTTGACCCTGTCAGAACTGTAGGTGCTGAAAACTTAATCCCTCAGTTGCACAAAAGGGGCTGTAACCACAGAATGACAGACAGCAAGGCAGTGCACATGTCCTCTGTGTGTACTATGAACCTAATTAGAGAAAGGACCGTGTAAACCTCAGTCTCTGCTTGTCTGTGCCAGGAGTACTAATGATAAGATTAAAACTGTTGTACTTCAGTGTCATCATTGTTTAATGTGTTGGCTTGTCAATCCTTCTCTGGTGTTACTCTTTGATCTTGTCTTCTAAAACCTGTGTTCTGTCCAAAGTCTCTTCTCAGTTTTAAGATCTAGGGAAGTGTTGTTGTATAAAACCTTAACCTATTTTTAATGTACCGTAGGGAAAGCAATACATTCAGATAAAAATGTATTTCATGCTGGCAGAGTTAGGTTACAGAAGGAGCCTATAAATTGCCAGTTTAGGACACATCCTTAAAAGAGTGTATGTGCATACATACACATGTGCTGTCTTAGCGTCTCTTTATCCTAGAGTTCAGATGCACAGACAGGTTCCTCATCTGAATTCTCTTAGTCCAGGGCAAACATGAAATACTTTGGCATTTGAGTTAAGTTGGATCACAGTACAAGACAGCAGAGCTGACTTGTAGTACTTTGTACTTGCCACAGGCTAAGAATGTGTATGCAGACTTGCACCTCAAATCTGACGACATGCATCTACTTGTACACATGATAGCACTGTTGGTCCGAAGCACTTCATCTAACTGCAATTACAAGTGCACTGGGGATTACACCCTGATCAATTCACATTACTTGTTTAAAAAAAAGATATAAATATACATTATTCATAAGTTGCAGATTGCTTAGCACTTTGGTGTGTGAGGCCTAGATGCTTTAAACTGATTGCCCCAAACTCTACTTTCTTGCAGTAGCAGGTGGTGGGTTCCCACTGGAATTTATTTCAGTGTGTATATATTCCTGACAGACAGGTTGTGGATATAAACTTAACTGTAGAGATTCGTTATCAAATGTGCAATATTTAAAAGGTCATTACCATACTAACTTAATTTTGTGTGTTGCATGACAGGTGGTGGAAGAAAACGGAGTTCGTAAAGTGGTGGTGTTGCCCCACTCGGCTGAATTCCATCCTTCCATGCATCCTCCTCCTCCTCCTCCTCCCCATGTGCCACATTACATGCATCACCACCATGCTCTGCTCCCTCACCCCCCTCACCCAGTATACCCTGCGGTTCCAGGGACAGGAGAGCTGCCACCACAGTTCATTCACCAGCATCCACCACCACATGTGTTCCAAGAACAAGGTGAGAGCGCAGGTTGTGTTTAAATACATGAGAAGGCCTTTCACTTAGTGCATCTTGATTGAGACAGTCTAGTTCTGTCAGCAGCTGTCTTGCACATTTCTGTGACTTGGTGCTAGTTATTAGACTCCTTGACACTTAATCTCTCATGTTAAAATCCTCTGTTCTGTTTCTAAGACTAACTTAGAAGTGTTCTAATACTGCATATGTTCTTCATGGATCTTTTGTTACTGTAAATGCCCTAACGATTTCTTCTGCCTTTCTCTAAAATGGTGCTCTTCAAAGCTGCTGTGTTTTGTGACAGCCTTGACATGAACTTTTTTTTAAAATGCATTTAATTTGGTACTTGAATGTATTCTTTTGACCAGATACGACTGGAAAGAAAAAACATATAAACTAAAAAACCATAGTAGGCCATGTTGGAGGATGCAGTGTAAGTCTGCTCTGTATTTAAACACTGAATGAAACAATGCTTAAGTGAAGTAATGGGGGCACCGCTGAATTAAACCAAGCTGTAAGACTTAATTATATGTAAACAAGCATTTAACATAAAGAAATTGGACTACGGAAGACCATTCATTATCTCCCTCTCAAGCTTAAGTTGATAATTAGGCTATTTTGGCTCATGTCTAGGGTAAAAATATTCAGTAGCACCCAAGCTATGTTTTAAAAAGTTAGTTTGAGTCCTAAATTTGCTTACACTTCTTGAAAATGTGGTTGAATTTGAATATGGGTTAAATAGGAAAAACGGAAATCTGCCTGCAGATACTTTGTATATTTAGCTATGGAATGAAACCTCCAGGTACGATGTTCTCCTGCTGCCTGATCTTCATGCTCTTACACTGATTTGAGTCCAGTCCAAACCCTCTCGATCTGGTGAGGTTCTTGAAGTCTGGTGAAGCATGGCCAGGGAGCAGGACAATACATGCAGGTTTCCTGTCTGTTGCTCTGCTGCCCAGAGACTCCTGAGCATCAGCTGTGAAACTCCTCAGGACTTCCCATGTGCACCAAGCCCAGGCTACATGAGCCATGGAACTCCACACATCTGCAGACTGACAGCAAGCACAGTGAAGTCCCAGAGGCATTCAAGTTCTGGTTCTACTATAGTTACTCCTCTTCTAACTTACAGAGAGTTTCTCGGATGTCTAATAAATTGTACTGAATAATTAAGTAAGCTCTTCTTTCGTTGTAGAACCTCGTTCTCATGGAAGGACCAACTTCATCCAGCGAGATGAAAGGAGTCTCAAAATGCAAGAACACTTGAAGAAGAGACTAAAAGACAGACAAGCTAGTGGTCATACCAACAATAAACTTAACAGTCCTCCATCTTCACCACATAAAGTTAATTCTTCCAATGCATCACTTCAGAATGGAAATGGAAAGGGACAGCAAGGGGCAGGAGGACCACCAAAGCAGAAGCAGATAGGAAAAACAAAGGGCAATCCAGACACAGATATGGGAGGTAGGTTGCATTGAAAGGGTAAAAAAAAAAAAATAAAAGTCTAGATTCATCTATAACAGAAAAGAATATAAATTCATTGTAAAATAGTTTCTGAAAAAGGAATTTGTAAATTTCTTTGACTGTTCAGGATTAGGGAAAGCCTGGAATACTTCCATTATGTTTAGATTTATTTCCTCTAGAAATCATAATAATGTCAGGTTTCTTCAATTGAGATTTATCGAATCAGGTCTTCAGGAAGATATAATTTTAGGCCTTTTGGTTACTTCTCTGCCTTTTCTAACCCAGGACTGATCAGTGTTCCAAGTGAGGGTGGACCTGGGGGTACTTTTATAAAAGACTCCTGGTGGCCTCCTGTGTGATATTTTTCATATAACTAGAAGTTACTTAAAACTTCGAGAAGTAGGAAGGTTTGAGCAACTGTCAAGTTACAGGTTACTGTTCAATCAGTTGTAATTTCAGTTCAGTGCATTGTTCTGCATGAATGAGCTTTTCAATAGCTTGTGGCTATTTTTTGCATATACTGAAATACTTAGTGTACGATATCTTTACTATTGGTTTGAAACAGTGTCACTGAAGTGCAGAGCGTTTCTTGTCACGGTGCCATAAATGATCTGAACATCTTTTAAAGAGTTCTGTAGGTTTCTTAAACTAAGTGATCTTGCTAGGCTGCAGGATCTAGTCCTCATTTGTGTCACTGTTGTATTTATCTCTTCAGTGAGAGGAAAAAAAAAGATAAATCTGACTTTGTAACTTGGGAAATAAGTAGAGGTGGAAGCTCTCATCCAACTTGTTTCAAGGATGAAGAATATACTTCATTAAAGACTTGTCTTAATATACATTTGCGGGGGGAAGAGGTTTTATTTGCAGAATAATATCCTGAATTGTTCTACATGGACAGTTGTAAAGATAGGATTCAGTTTGCAGATGTGTAGTGGTTTTGGTACCTGTAAGTGTTTTTAGTGTGTGGTTTTTGGTTAGGTTTCTTTTAAATTATGCCTATTTGCAATAGAAATTCAAGGAGAGCATGTTCAATAGATAAGATCTTATTGTCATTTTTTTAGCACCTTTTGGTTTTGGAGGAATATTTTTGAGTTGTCACAGAAAACCCGTTTATGCTCAGATTAGGAAAATGCACCCTTTGTGCAGGATGTACTAAAAGGGTTTTTGTAACACTGTTAGTTTTGGATAGTTCATGTTTCTACCCTTCACACAGCCAAAACAAACAGGGGAAATGAACTTTGCACAATAATACTATTGTTAAACTCTTATTAAGGCAAACTCCATCTTGTGGTGGCTTTTTTGTAACAGACTGGTTTACTCTTGGGGTTTTGGGTAATCTGTTTTGTATTTGAAATTGCAGAATCTGACACAGAGTCCAAGAAATGTGATACTCACTTGAGCATTGGCAAGCCAGTTGTAAGTATTATTATTAAAATATCATTATTTTCTGTGCATGTACTTCCTATAAAATAACATGTCTTTTTGATCTCTTTCTTTTTCTTAATGTTTTTTTTTTAAGAGAGAAAACATAGTTATCTGAATTTATAGCTGGGAAAGGGCAACCATGCTATGGAAACCCACTGTTTCTCAACTTTATGAAACAGTCTGTCTGCCTCAGTTTCCCAGTCTGTAAGCCAAGTTGTCAAGTGTATGTGAAGGCTTTAGTACCAAGCAAACCCAGGACTTACTAACCTAATGGAAATCTGTCCACTCTTGGAACCATTCTTCATTCAGAATAAAAGATTTAAGAGTATTGAGAATACGGTTTACAAAAAGAGATCGACTTTTGATGTGATGCTTAGCAATTGGAGCAAATATTTGAGTATTTACATACTTATTCGGGAAAGTGGAGTCTGGTGATGTGAATTTAAATGCCTGAAGGCTAAAACTGCGCTGATATTTTTGATCTTGAGCATGCTTACTGAAACTTATTTGCATTATATGTACAGTAAGCACAGGTTATTCTTTTCCTTCAGCTTTCTAGCTCTGTTTACAGTGGTTTTATTGCTGTTTCTGACATCTGTATTTAATGCTAACAGAAGGCTGTGTTGTCCTTGTCAGAGAAAATTTGAAGCAAGAGGTAAAAAGTTTAGACGAAAAGCTTTATTTGTGAATGTTAAAATCCGAGCCTTTTGCAGTCCTGTGGCTTAGTGATTCAATATTATGTGAGGGAGTTATCACAGAGTAGGGAAGTTAGGCCATCTGACTGTGCCTAGATATAGATCTGGTGTCAGTGTTTAAGACTCCTAAATCTGAAAATTTGCTCCAAATGAGTGACAAAAACAGTGCAGGTGAAATAGAAAATTTCTCTTCTTGCACTGAGATAATGTTGTGTGTTTGTACATTTGGTTAAGATTTGAAGGGAAATCCTTTAATATGATTATTTTAGAAATTAAAAGAGGAAATAGTTTACATTTGAATAATGACTCAGTATTTTCATTACAAAGGTAAAGAATTCCTCCAGTGAGGAACTTCATAGGCAAACTAGCAACACCATGTTATTGACTAATATACCTTTTATTGCAGAAAGCAAACTTACTTGCATTATTTATGCTTTTAATAGGTTTCTGATATACAAGCAAGATCAGCCGTTCTGTCCTGGAATCTCCCAGTTAGTTCACAGAATGGAGAGAGCCATAGTCATAGTCCAGCAGCATTTACATTTGAAGTAGCAATATCCAACAGTGGTAAAAATGGAAAATTTAAATCTGTCTATGTGTAAGTTTAGTTTCTTCATTTAAGCACAATACCGATGTTTAAAACCATTAACCCATCAACAATCTCTCTATCAGGAGCTATTTGTTGACTTGCAGACCTACCTACTTCACGTGAAATAAATTTAAAGTAATATCACTAAGAGTTACATGGACAATGGGAAACATGAAAATTAAATGTGCACTACACGGTTTTGCTTTTCAATTAGCTTTTATCCTTTAAAGTGTAAGAAAGAGCTGTAACTCTTTTCTTTTTTCTTTTTTTCCCCTTTTCACAGTGGGGAAGAATTAACAATTACACTTCCTGATCTCAGACCAGCAACTGATTATCATGCCAGGTACGTTACTTGGAGTTAAATACTTCATGCTTTGGTTTAGTTTGTTAAATATAAAATTACTGCGGCTTCATGAAAAAAGGGTCATGACAACTCGAGGAATATTCTGAGAAAATGCCATAGCTATGGACACTACTATTGCTATATAAATTCCCACTTACTTCTGCCATCATTGAAATGTCACCTCATTTTCTTCTCTACTGTCTTTTCTTGTCTCTTTGTGTTTCTCAAATAGAAACTTTAAGTTATCCTCTGGTATTTTTTTTAGAACAAGATTGAACTTAGTGAAAGAGATTTGTTATAGGCTGAAGGCATCTGTAAATAAAATAAGCTAGCCTTGAACATGGATTTGTAAGTCTGACTTACCAGCTTGATTTATAAAACTGCTTCTCTAAACTGCAAGCTTCTGTAGCAGTGCAAGAAAGGAAGTGGAAGCTAGTTGAAACAGGCCGTGTTACAAGGGAACAAGACGTGACATTCAAGAAATGCCATGCAGAGCAAATAAGTGTTACTGGAGGGGTGTTTAACTGGTTGGGAAAAAGACAAGCTTGTTAAACAAGCAGAACACTGTGATCCAGCAGCAGAAATGAGCCTCAGTGCTTGGGCATGGGACGAAAACAGTTTTAAGACTTACTGAAGCCAACTCCTATTAAACATCAGAAAGTTTCTGAGCGTGTTAAATACTCAGCACTGCTCCACTTGCACAGTGTAGTCTAGTGTGAGTTTAGTTCATGGTGTTGCTTTCTGTAGTGGCCGGCTTTCTTCTGCCTACAATTCATTTGATAAGACAGTATTTCTGAACAATTAGTCAAGTCGTTGCTTTTCAAAACCAACCACAAATGAGCACAACTGTTCTAGAAATTCTGTACCATTTAAACAATCAAACACTAATAAACATGAGTTTATTGCTTGAACAGCTGATAGAGTCTGTTTTAATGTCCGAACTTTGCACAAGTGTTAATTTGAATCTCAAGGTCTTTTTAGCAAAAGATTCAAGTCAGGTATTCTGTTATCATTTGGTTACACCTGCTTATAGTTTTCATCGTGCCTCCACATGTACTTCTTCACTCACATATTTCCAATGAACGAGTTGGTAATTGTAAAGTAAATGAAGGATGCCAAATGGAGTCTTCAGATCAGTAAGTGTACCTGTGAGCTCCATCACTCTACTCAGCATGCCCTAGTCTCCCTGAGCATAGAATGGATAGTAGTGTTTCTTGTGATGTGGGCATTCTATAGATACAGTACTAGACCCTACAGCAACATCATTATCTGAATTTTTGTTTCTCCCTGAATGAAAAGGCATAAAATTGTCTTTCAGAATCAGTGATCTGAAAGAAGAGTGATTCGGCACTTGTTTCCTGTGAGCAGGCTGGTCTTTGTGGCTGTAACCACTGCTGGAATTAAATGCATTTCTAAAGCTGACAACTCTTTCTAAGCTGTCAGGTGCTGATGCAACAGCAGCGTAATTAATTGTCCTTTGTTCAGAGTTTCAGCAACCAGCAGTTCCATAAAAGAATCCATTTCAGAATTAGTGAGTTTCACTACCGAAAGTTGTGAGCCGGACTGTCCAGCCGCACCGAAGCTTATCAACAGAACCAAAAACAGCCTGAGCTTGCAGTGGAAGGTAAGAAGTCTGATGTAGTCAGCCATGGTATGTTTAAATTAGCTTGATCAATGATTTAGTGTGTACTTTAGGTGTTAGCTTTTAAGTTGTGCAGTGAAGACTGATAATAAATCATGTTTCTTCCTCTTTCTTTTGATGTTTAGTTTCTTCATGCCTTGGCATGATAGAGTTGGTAGCAGGTCTCTCCAGTACGAGCTATTCAGTAGGAGAGTTTTCTTCTGAACGAGCAGCAGAGGAAAGAATAGAGCATTTATTTATTTTCTTGGGGTTGCTGGATAATAAGTAGATACAACTTAATGTTATAATTCAGAGTTCTACAGTTATTCTGACCCATTCAGAGTAACATTCTTCGACTAGCTTGTGGGTTGAAGTTTAATAATCTGACTTTTGGATCTGTACAGTACCTATGAAGACTTGTTGACAACTGTTTTATTGTCTTTCTGTGTTTTTCTTATAACAGTATTGGAAAATGGCTTATAGCTAAATGATTTTTTTTAAATCATTTGTATAACCTGTACTTAAACAGTGAAGGAAGTTCCCAATTTATATGTCATATCCAGCACAAATGTTGCTTGCCTGAATGCTTACTTTGCTTGGCAGCTGGTGAGCATGCAGTGCAAGATCACAAGGAAAAATAGCAGATAATTAAAATAGCAGATAATTTTTGCCCTTTCTAACTTACTTTATTGAATAGATGTGCCTGTGCCCCTAGTAGAGTTTCAGCTTACTATAACTGTGTGTGAAGAGGAGGGCTCTCTGGGCCTGCTGCAGATTCCTTTCAGCAATATGCTAAATGTTTTGTTTTAAAAGGCAATTGGAATATGTTATGTTACATTGTTAAAATGTTTTGGGGTTAGTTTTTTTTTAATGTGAAATAATACTTAATAGAAGTACAACCATTTGGTTTTAACTTTTATCATTGTTTCTTTTTTTTTTATAGTCTTCAAATGACAATGGTTCCAAAATAACTAATTTTCTTTTAGAATGGGATGAGGTAAGATCTTTTCTAGTACCAAAAAAAAATCATTACATCTGTACACCAATTATAGCTAAAAATACATTTTGCTTAGGTACATCAGCTGTTTTCAGTGCACCTGTCCAGACAGTTTTAAAGGAACAAAGCAATTAAAAAGCTTGAATCAAATTACTAGTGTGGCATCATCGCCGGTGGACAATTCCTTCAGATCCTCTAGGAGGACAGTGTAAAGGTCCCTCATTTGATTCCTGTCATTCAGAGCATCATTAATTCCTGTGCTCTGTTGAAATGGATGAGCATCTGGCTTGTTGCTGTCACAAATATTACTCAGCTGTCAAAATTCTTATTAAAATGTATTACATGATAAAACCAGAAATGTATTTTGTTTTCAATCATTTATTACCACTTTGTCAAATTGCAGTGCCAAAAGATAAATTGGGATCTCAATCAGAATGTGGATTTATTATTGAGAATGCTTGGGATTATGATCAACATAATTTGTATGACCATGGCATGAGTTTTGGATGTTCTTTGGGCTTACTCATTTTTGTTAACTATTAGCGAAATGAAGTTTGGGACAGTTTAGAGTGAAGAAGTTGACTTCAGCAGGCAGCATCCTGTCCTCATGAAGAAACTGACTTGGGTTGTTCTCACTTCTTTAAAGGGGAAGAATGGACCCTTCAAAGAATGCTACTATGGGCACCTGAAGCAGTATAAACTTACCAAACTCTCTCCTTCCACAAAATACTCGCTCAGATTAGCTGCTAAAAATGATATTGGAATGAGGTAATGAGCACAACATAGCAAGTAAATTATTTTCTTATCAGTTTGGTGTGCTGTTATTAGCATTTACATTTTGTTTCGTATTTTTCCAGTGGGTTCAGCGAGACCGTGACATACTATACAGCGGGGATTGTCCCACCAGCCCCAGCACCCCCGGTGCTTGTTGAGGCAGGAGTGACCTGGCTGTCGGTGAGGTGGAGCCCACCTAGCGGAGTGTCTTCAGATGACTCGCTCACTTACAGTTTAGACATGGAAGAGGAAGGTTCTGTAAGTGCCAGGATTTGTTGTTATGTATAAAAGCTTCCTCCATAGTACTACTTAAATAAGCTGTTTGCGTGTACTTATGAAAAAAAGATAAATATGTGATTGACCTGATCTGTTTTTAGTTTTATTGTGGAAAATCTGTGATTCTGTGTGTTCTTAATTTCCCTTCTTTACAGGGGTATGGTTTCCAACCACAGTACAATGGAGATGAGCTCTCATGCACTTTAAGAAATCTTAGGAGGAGTACATCCTATAAGTTCAGGGTTTGTACTAAATTTTACTTCAAATTTAATTGTGGCTGTATGTTTTTCTGGAGTTTAGCAGCTGGAGTATACAGCTAAGACACTTCTGTAGAGACAGCAGAAAACTACCTGCAGTACCTTTATAATAGGTATTATAATAGGTTCTTATAATAGGTTTTGCTGAAATTCTAATGCAAATCAATTTTTTTTGCACTAGTTAATTTTGTTTTCCTTTAAATTGTTGTCTTATCTTTGATTGTGGCTTTGTGATTTCTCATAGAGTACTTTTGTAAATCAGCAGGCTGTTACTTGTCCTGTAATAAAGCATTTCTCTTATATTCTGATCATTCCTGAAACAGCTCTTTGCCTACAACAGTGAAGGAAAAAGTAGTCCCAGTGAGGTGGTAGAACATAGCACCAACCCTGACAAACCAGGGCCACCGAGTAAACCCACTGTAAAGGGCAAGATCCATTCGCACAGCGTGAAGGTCACATGGGGTAGGTTACCTTTTGTTCATGTTGCATTTGAGTGCTGCTTACCTGTATTCAGTCACTCAGCGGATTTAAAGCGAGAGGAAAACTCAGAGTAATCATTTGTCTCTGCAGATAGCATTATTGCAGGAGAACACTTTGCATTACCAAAAACATTGCAACTTGGTTTGGTTTGGGGCTATAGGACAAAAGTAGTGCTTTTCTTTATTCAGTTTAAAGAAGCAGTCAATGCTGTCATAACATCCTCAGGTGTAATGGCATCTGGATTTACTGTGATGCATAAATAATATCTCTGTGCTCTTAAAAAAAAATGAGTACCTGAAACTGGCAGTATTTTCCAGTTACTCTTCTTTCTGGCATAATCACAGTCAATAATAGAAAAACCTTATTGTTCTGGAAAATGTATTGTGAACATAAAAGAGTGCTGTTTTCTACTTCTGTTTGAGTTGAGTTTTCTATGTGAATATATTCTGCAGTGAATGAATTTTCTCTGAAAAAGCTGATGAAATAATGCATTGGTTTTAAATCTTCTATAATTTATTGTAAGGTGCTGATTTCTTTCAGAACCACCCAAAGATAATGGAGGATCAGACATCTCTAAATACTTTTTGGAAATCTCAGAACCATCAGTTGGTAAGCATCATCTTTAGGTTCTAGTTCAGCTTGTGTGCCAGTTCAGTGTGCTGATTCATTGCTCTGGCTGTCACTGGTCTATTTTCACACACGTGTATTGGCCTGTACACGTTCTCTGCATAACTGATCATTCAAATTTGGCTGTCTTAATCCCTGAATGAGACAATTTCCACGGGTTTGTTGTTTTGTTGGTTTTTTTTTTTGCACAAGTTTTGTAGCAGGAAGCATTTTCTTTCCTCAGGGAACAAATGGGACACCATATACAGCGGTTCTCAGCGGGAACATGTGTGCGATCATCTCAAGCCTGGCACCTCATACAGAATGAGAGTGTACTGTGTCAGTAAAGGTGGTGAAAGCCAGGTGAGAAAAGAGCAGTAACTTCTGCGAACCATTTCTCTTCCTGTTGTAGTGAAATGTTTTACGTTTCCACTCTAACACACTGTGCATTACTGCTAGGCTTCTGATGTTACGACTGTCACAACGTCAGCCATTCCTCCTGGAACTTGTCACGCTCCATGCCTGGCAGGCAAAGCTAAGCCCAAGGAAATCACTTTACAGTGGGGTAAGCTCCAGTGTTCTGAGCAAAATACTTTTGTGACTTTTAAAATCAGAACACAGTGAAAAATCTGTAAACTCTTGAGGGGGAAGGGAGTGAGGGGATTGTTTAAAATAAGACCATATGAATGTAATCCATGTACTTACTTGTGTGGAGGTTTTAGGGGCTTTTGGGTTTTTTAAGACCCCCAAAGAATGCTAACAACCTCTGATTTGGTGATGTATCTATGTGCAATGGTATGGTGAGACTTAAACAGACATAAAGGTCTTCCAGCGAGAACACTCGCTGTCTTTCTCATTACTGAGACCTGCTCAGCAATTTACAAACTCTTACTTCTATCTCAGCAAAGGAGATAATCAAAATTAATGAAGATGTACTGGTTTTTGAAGGAAACATGATTATTCTTAAACTAATCCGTCAGTATCTGAAGGGAAGAAAGCAAGCTTAATGAAGTGTTTGTGCACAATACAAGCCTCTACTCTAAGGTCTAGAATTCACCTGACTCAACTTCTAGCTTGAGAGGGCTGGTTAGAAACAATTCTGAAGTGCTTTTTGTGATTAATAGGGGAAAAAAATATCTTTTTATTTTGTAGGCCCACCATCTGTAGATGGAGGTTCTGACATTACAGAATATGTTGTGGAGATGGCAAACTCTGAACAAGATGAACACAGACAAGTGTATCAGGGTCCAGCATCTGAATGTCTAGTAAACAATCTGCTTCCAGGGAGAACCTACTGCTTCTGGATCCGTGCAGCAAATAAAGTTGGGGTAACCACTGTGCTAACAAAATCAAATGGGTTTTTCACACAAGAGGTAGTAATGATACTATTGTCTTACAGGCCTGATGGTATTTTGTAGCTTCTGTTGAAGGTGCAAAGTTTCTTGCAGCATAAAAAATAAGATTTAAAGAAGATTCAATAAATGAGGGCTGAAGGAAGGACTGAATGTCCCTGGCTAAGGGGATGTTCACTGTGTTGTGTTTCTGTTGGTGTTTTCTGGATTACTGTTGAAACCAAAGGTAACTAGTCCAAAGATAGAGCTAGATGTTCTCTTACTACTTTTAGTCATTTCTTTGACTGCAGTGTACGCCCTACACTTCCGGCTGTGAATAACCACTTCATATTTGTGCCTTAAGAAATTGCCCTGTTTTACAGTTAGCATTGGCTCTGCAGGTTGGTGGTGTGGGAAGAGCGTTGTGTGGAGAGGGGTGTGTTCAAATAATACCAGGTTTGAAAAGAGGTTGAGATAAATGTTGGGTGCATAAAAGTCTTTCTGAAACAGTACCCAGCTGCTTCTGGAAATCAGATCCTGCCTCCAGGGAAAGGGGGAGTTACAAAATCATAGTGGTGGGAGGATTACAGATATCCTGTAGGCACAGTGCCAGTTTATGGAGTAAACTAATTGAAAGGAGTTTTAAACAGTGCTGTGAAACCAAACACTGAGCTCTTTTATTTATTTCCCTATCATGTTAAAAATGGTTTGTTTTCTCCAGCTCATACACTTGCACATCAGTTTTTGCTCTACTGCAGTTGCTGTATTCATGCAGTTGTATTTCCCTGCAGTTCGGTCCTCACTCTGACAAAGCAGAGATCTGTACTGCTCCCGGACCCCCTGATCAGTGTTGCAAACCCCTGATAACTTGTAAAAGTGCAACCTGTGCTGTAGTTTCATGGGAGGTAGGTGTTAAAGACTTTTAGTAATACACAAATTAATATTTGGCTTTTAGAATTGTACTGACAATTCTAGTTGAAGCTCAGGTTTCAACCCCAGAGCTTCTCTTCCAGTGTCTGTTCAGCATACCAGAATTCACACTTGACCGGTGGACATGTGTATGTGCAGTAGGTGAAAGGAAATTTATTGCTTAAACCTGCAGAGCCCCGCGTGCAATGGTGCAGAAATCAGTGAATACCGACTGGAGTGGGGACAAGTGGAAGGGTTGATGCACATCCTCTACACCGGCCCTGGCCAGAGCTATGAAGTAAAAGGTCTCATACCTGCAACCACATATTACTGCAGAGTACAGGTATGAAAAGCCTTCCATTATGTGTTACTGAGCAAACGAACAAGTACAGTCAGTTTGAAGCAAAAATTAAGGTGAATAAAATGATGTCAGGTGCTAATGCAGCATGTAAGGTAATTGGTAAAAACAGTTCCCCTTCTCCCTCAGTCCTTCCTGACTACACATGTCTAGAAAAGAGGTTTAGATCTAGTGTTGCATTAACTACCATCCATTTTGCCATGTTTACATTTTCTCTTGGAGATTTTCCATTCTCTTCCATATTACTTTTAACACATGCAAAAGGAAACACCGTGTCTGGTTAGAAAAATGTAGGCTCACCAAAAACACGTGCTGTCCCTTTCAGGCTGTGAATGCTGCCGGAGTAGGGTTGTTTGGTGAGACTGGTGTGGTGACAACTCCTGCATCGGTGCCTGCAGCTGTATCAGTGCTGCACTTACTTGAAGAAGATCAAATGGAAATTTCTCTTCCTTTATCAACGTGCCTTGCAATTCAATGGGAAGAACCGTGTTGTCACGGCTCGGAGATCACTGGATATAATATAGAATATGGGGAGAAGCAGCTTGTAACTGTTGGAAGAAATACAAGCCATGTTCTTGAGAATCTGCTGCCTGACACTCTGTACAGGTAATAATCATCTTACTCTGAAACTATGCTTGTGGGATTTTCAGTCAGCACCTTTGAGGATAGTGTTTTAATTTTTTAGAGCAAGTTTTCATTTGCTTTTTAGACCATTTGCTGAACTCTGCAACTCAGGGAGGGGAATAAAATAAAATTCTCATATCCAGACTCAGAGCATGGTGGTTTAGTGGCAAGAGTTAAAATTGCTGCATTAAAGTGAGCGCTCTGTCTCAAAGCCAAGGCTTGCTTCTAAATCTTCCAGTTTTAGAAGTTTTAATTCTGAAGCAATGTGTACAGTGGGATCTCACCAGAAGAAGATGAACATGTGGGTTACATGCTCAGGTCAGGCTGTGGATCTTCAGCGTCAGTAGGAGGCAAAGAGCCCAGGTTAACAGGGAGGACTGGGTGCTTGCTTGATGAGCAGAGTAATTCTGAACAATGCTGAGAAACACTGAAGCTTCATTATGTTGGAAACAATGTTGACTTGTTTGGAAGTGGATTATTTTTACAGTTAATTTCTAACTGCATTTTAATTGTGTTATTGTTTGGAGTTGCATTCTTCACAAATTTTGACTTGCTTTATTACCTTTTTTTTCAGGACCTCAGTAAATTAACCATATTGCTGCTTTTCTCACGTTTCTAGAATCAGAATACAGGCCATAAATGGCTTTGGAGTTGGTCCTTTCAGTCATTCCATTAAAGCCAAAACAAAACCACTACCTCCTGACCCTCCTCACCTGGAATGTGTGGTCTTCAGCTACCAGAGCCTTAAACTGAAATGGGGTGAAGGTCCTAGCAGAGCTTTAATTACCAACCCTACCCAGTTCAACTTGCAGATGGAGGACAGGTTTGGCAGGTAAGAGAAACACAGCTTTACATCTGTTGCTTTACAGCTTCAGATCAAGTTTATAAGACATTTTAAGTATTCTCCTTTCTGTTTGTGCTAGGAAGTCATTTGGGCTCAGTTTGCCTTTCTGCATCCCACCAGAAATGCTGTTAATAGCTGTTGCATTGTTACTTACTTGTGAACAGCAAATGCAGTTCCTGTTTAAATAGTAATATCTTACCATCTTCCTGTGTAATGCCAGGGTATTTTATTCTTTGCAGTTTCTAAAATGAAGTCCAGTTTGTGCATGAGGAACCTGGGCTTGACAGCTGTTCTTTAACTTGAGATTCTAATTTATCTAGTATACCAAGGGTTATTCTCTTAGTTCAGATGCACAGTTTGGTCATGTAGCTCCAGTGGTAGCCTGTTTAGCGTAGTGCCTTGACAGGCTGTGACTGCTTCATCGCTGAAAATTAAGACTTCCACCAGTACAAATGATGAGCAATGCTGATGTAATGCACAGTGTGAGCTGTTGATGACAGCAGCGGAGATCAGTGCCTGAAGTTTATCGTGAGCGTGTGTAAAATGCTAGGGCACCCAGAATGTGTTGTCACAAATCTGTGTTTACAGAATAATGCTGATTTTTTATTGTGTTTTCCTTCCAGGTTTGTCACTGTTTATAATGGCCCTTGTCATACATACAAGGTACAGCGACTCAGTGAATCCACTACGTACTATTTCAAAATCCAGGCATATAATGATGCTGGAGAGGGAGGGTTTTCTGAAGTTTACGCTTTCACTACAACAAAGTCTCCACCCGCATCTCTTAAAGGTGAGCTTACACTGCACTAGAAACTTCCGCAAGCTGTTTGAGTGCTACATTGAGCTGTGGCCAGGCTCTCTTCCCAGCCCAGTGTCTTTCTAGGGCCATTGTGGGGCAGGGAACAGAAACTAGCTGTGGTGAGCTTTGTCTTTGTGCCTCCCGATGTGGGCTTTGTGGCTCTTCCACCCCAGCAGTGAGGGTTTCTTCTACCCTTTTGCAGTTGGAAAGTAATTTTTTGCGGATAGCTGTCATTTGATATAAGTTACAACAGCATGCAGGCAAATGAGAACTCCTCTGATCTTCACTTTCTGATGTGAATATTAAAGATTGTAATGAGAGAAAATCACTCTAAAGATCAGAATGACAGTTACTTGCAGGAAAATAAGTTGACTCAACCATGCTTATAACATGGAACTTGAGCTCTGGACATACCCAGGCCATATACATGCTGATTTCTCTAGTGACCTGAGAGTGCTTGCTCATCTGTGCAAGTGTTAGACGTCAGCAGTAAAAAAAGACAGACAGGTTTAACCTGCAGATGTTACAGTGATCATTTTTTAAGCTTGTCATGAAATGCAGCAAAGAAAAACAATGAAATCTTAAGTGCTTAAAATTTTTTGAATAACAGTTCCCTCTGCATTGTTAACGAGTATATTGGAAAAACCTCGATCTTTTACATTTCACAGAATCACAGAATGGTTTGGATTGGAAAGGACCTTAAAGATCATGCAGTTCTAACCTCTCTGCCACAGGCAGGGACACCTTCCATTAGACCAGGTTGCTCAAAGCCCCATCCAAACTGGTCTTGAACACTGCCAGGCATAGGGCATTTTAGCAGGCACTTGCCTTAGAACTGACACAGTTTCAGTGGAAAATACACACAAGCGAAGTGTTCTTTAAGCTGGAGCAAGAAAACTTCCTTGTTGGTTCTGAAACCTGTGCCCTTTGCTGCATCAACTGTGAAAATGAGTCACGGTGATAATTGGTGATTTTGGACCTTCTGATGGAAAAAACAAGAACATCTGTAGAGACCATTGTTCTCTCTTTCTGAAATACCAACAAATCACTGGGTTTTTTTCTAGCACCCAAAGCAAATCAGCTGGAAGAAAACACTTACGAAATCACATGGGAACCTTTACAGCCAATGAAAGGAGATTCCATTGTTTACATCCTTCAGCTCGCTGCTGGGAGAGAGTTTGATCAGGTACCTTTCGTTTCACAGAATAAACTTCCTTTACTTTGAAAAATGATTGGAGAAGATGTCTGTATTCCACGGTTGGGTTTCTGTTTGTTGATGGTAGCAGTGAGGATACTTCTCACTTCAGCAGAGGACTCAGCTTACAGTCCTGCTGTCAGGGTGCTCGTTTCATATGTTGGTCAGTTCCTCTTGGTGGGACACTTAAGTTCAGGATGGGTCTGAACAGCTTCCAGTATCAGGTCCTGCTGTTCCACCTCTTTGTGGCGTTGAAGGTTGCCATTAAAGATCAGAGTTCCATTTCTGTGTTGACCCTTTATTTGCAGTGTAAAAGCAAGTGGCTGCAAAGGCAGGCAGAGGAGTCCTTGGGGGGGCTGGCAATCTAGAAGTGGGCTAACGCAAGGTTATCCTCTTCTCCCAGCAGTTCTCCTGGTGCTTTTGATTCTTAAATCTCTTGATCTTTGGCATTGCTGCCTCTGCCAGTCATAGGCAGCGCTTGCCCCACACCTCAGGAGAGCTGAGAACAATACTGTGCAGAACAGCTTTTTCTGAGCTTCACTGTCCAGGTGTGTCAGTGTTGGAAGCACAGCAGGAAGCTTTGGATTGTTCACAAGGAAACAACTCTCAAATTCAAGTCATCTTGAAGAGAACAACTTCAGGCAGTGTCCACCACCGCATGCGCCTGTGAAGTGGAATAGAAGGTATTGTTTGTAAGATGGACCTATGTAATGCACTCTCCCTCTTCTTCTGACCAGGTGTACAAGGGACCAGAGACCTCCTTCCGTCTCACTAATTTGCAGACAAACTGTGAATATCGGATCAGAGTCTGCGCTGGCCGCCAGTCCCAAGACTCTGCCGGCTCTCAAGAACTGTATGGACCTTACAGCCCCAGTACGGTGTTCTCATCTCAGAAACAGGAGCTGGTTCCACAGGGTGCTGACCTGATGACAGAGTTGGCAGAGACTAAGAAGACATTACGTGAAGAGCGCTTCATTGCCATCGTTCTTCTCTGCGGATTCGCAGTGGTTGCTATTTTATTTGCTGTTGTTATTCAGTACTTTGTAATCAAGTAGATGAGAGCCTATGCAGTACTCAGCTTTTTGTACAGAAGCTATTTCGGGTATTTATGGTTAGTTCTAATTAAAATCCTAGCTGGAAATGTATCGTTATATGCATTTCCACTTTTGCTGCTGGCTAACAGTGAGGCTGGGTTGGCAGATCCTTTCCAAATACTGAATGCAGATTTCTTGTAGAAAGGGTAATCCTGGGTCCTCTGTAATCAGGGTGAGCTGTTGATAAAACAGCAAAACAAACTGCCTTACTGCACACACCAGTGTGTGCACACTCTCTTCCTCTCTCCCAGTTCAAAGTGGGGCCCTCTGGCCAAGTGGGAGAGAGGTGGTGTTGGTAGAACCAGTCCTTTTCCAGTACAACCAGAGCAGCGGCAGTCGATCCGCAGTGTTTAATCGGGTATTGTCGTAGTTTGGTATACGTGAAATACAGCAGCACAAATGCTTAAGCTTAGAGCAGTTCTGTATTGCAGATCATTACTAGAGCATACCACATTTAATATACCGTAGAAGGAAAACAGAATATTGACTTAGTGATATTACTACTTTACAGTTATTTTAATATTTCGGATTCTGTAATAATCATTTCAAGTGTTCATGTAGAGGGTGCCGGCATTTTTAAGAGTTTTAATCCAACTGCTAGACAAAAGGTTAGCAGGACGTGATGGACGTTTCAGGTGCAGCATTGCAGAAGAGGCCCCTTTTGTATCGTACATTTCGGAACGAAATGCTTTCTGCTCTTGGTGAAGCAGCTCTTGGCCCAATCCACATTTCACTCTCAGTGCCTGAGAGAAGAGTAATTTCCTGTGCTTCTGATTAAATCTCTGCAGTGGTTTCAGAAAAGCACAGGTGTTGTCTTTAAGGAGAAAGAGTGCATTTATGATAAATGTAACACTATTTGGCTCAAACTGAGCAAATGTTTTTGTACTATTATTAACCTAAAAATAAAAAGTTCAGACTGCTTTTGGATGCCCTTCTAACTTAATCTGGATGATCAAATTGTACCTGAAAGAACTCTTTTTAGATAATATTTCTGTGGTGTTTTAAAGGACTTGCTATCCCAGGGGTAGCAGCTTCACATTCCATGGTTTTCTAGATGGGAATGTTCAGCCTGCCGTGAGCTTTTCGGAAACTCGTCCTGGTTGTCTGGGGGATATGTACTTTGTGGACACTGTGCACTACAAATGACTGTTGTTGTTAAATCTGCTCACGAATACCTACAGCTGCCATCTTGATGTTGGGTGTTCGGAAAGCTGGAACTCAGCAGATTTCAAGTGGAGTTCAGAATGGGTCTTCCCAGCAGCATTTGGAATGTGCCATGGAAAGGTAGATCTAGTGTATTTTGCAAAGATGTGGCTACACTTTATATCCATCAGAGCAATGCACTTGTACGTGGAATGTTGGATGCGATAGTGCTACAGGCGAAGTATTTCCAGTAATTAATCAGTTTAAGGGTCTTTCTCCTATAGCAGTTGAGGAATAATGTTGCATTGTAGTTTGAGGCATTGTGTTGTATTTCGGATGTGGAAAACCTAAATTATGACATATAGTATCGCTTAATACTCTTAAAAGTAGATTTATGGTGCAATCTGAAATTAATCTTTTCAAAATGTACTCTTCATTTTGTACTCTATTTATTTTGATTAAAAGTCCTGGAAAAATGTATGTTTGAATGTATTGTTCTACTTGTAGCAGAACTTTAAGTTAATCATTTAGTATATCATAGAAATCTCTCCCTCCAGTGTTGGAAAGAGTTTTATACAGATACTAGTCTTTAGTTTGCAGAAGAGTTTACAATCTGTCTTTATTTCTCTTCATAGTCTACTTTCAGCAAATAAGACAGCCTTCAGCAAATCTCTGTTGCCAAAGGGTTATTTCTTTAACTCTTAGAATGAAGTTTGTAGAGTTTTATTTGGCAATAATAGTTCTGATCATTTTAAAAGGTAAATTAGGACTGCAGAGTAAATACTAACAAGTCATGACCGTGAAAAGATGAAACAAAGTTCTTTTGTTATTGCCACAAATCATTCGTGTTTCTTGGGGAAAAGCTGTCCACAACACAGCTCTCCCATCAGCCATTCCCATTCCAGAACAATAAACCCTTGTGGCATTCATGTATTAGGTATCTTCAGTCTTCTTGTATTGTAATTTTGAGGTATCTCAAACTTATGTTAAAGCTGCCATGCATTGTATTACTAAATTGTAACTATCAAATAGATAATATATTTAATACAGCCAATAAATAATACAAATGTATTCAAATTTGACTACAGGGTGATTGTGTGGTTTTGTGGGGTTTAATCTTGTTCAGGAACAATTGTTCGTGTAGTATCTAAGGTAAAGAAACACATTCAGCATTGTTACTAAGGGTCTTAAACCCTTAGTCAAAAAGTTACCTGTGGGAACCTTAGCACAGCACCATCCTCATCCTTTCCAAGAGCTCTCCCAGCCCTGCAACCACACAGTGCCAGTTCTTGAATCCCTTTACGTGAGGCTGGGAGGGCGCAGGGGCAGCTCGGGAGCTGGTGAACTGTTCTCACTTGGGTTGTGAGAACTGAAGTCAGTGCTGAGCATTGACATGAAAGAACAGAGTTCTGTACCTTCAAGAGAAAACTTTTCCCTCCCCGGCAGCAGCATCAAGTTCACTCATGGTGCAGGATTTTGCTCATCACTTTCCTATATTTGTATGACATGATGTTGTGATGTGTGGGGTTAATGGAAGCCCCAAGGTAAAAGCACGCGATGAGGCTGAAGTACTGTGTGAGGTCACTCAGGGTGACTTCACCCCTGCCAAAGAGGATTTGGCCCATGTGGAACCTGAGCCAAACCAGCACAAAGGCCAACACTGCAAAAGCGGAAGAGGAGAAGAGCGCACTCCAGTCATCCCTAGCAGCATCTGCTCTCCCTATTCAAACTATCTAAGCACTGAGACAGGAGCTTGTAAAGTTTAACCCAGCAAGGATGAGACCTCCTGCCTTGCCCAGCAGCTTTTGTGCTGATTTCAAGCAACAAGGACAAAATCAATTGATTGCAATGAGTGCTCTCTCCACCCATGTGGTCCAGCAGAGAGAACAGAACCAAATCCAGCCTGCGCTTCAGTTAATGGCTGCTGTCCACTTGGCCTGAGAATCTGAGTCAGCCCTGACACCCCACTATGGGTGTTGGAGGGGGAGGACCAGGGACAGGGGAGAAGGTGGGAACCCCTTTAGGTAGTGCAGGGGAGGAAAAGGGGAGCCAGCTGGCCCGCAAGCACTGAGGAGGAGGGTGGGAAAACAGCATTCAGGAGCGGACAGCCGATAGCTGCGGTACATTATCCCAACGGCCTCCAAGTGCGGGTGCTGCTGCCTCCCTGCTGAGATGGATTGAGCAAGCACAGACAGGTCACTGAGCTTGAGAAATTTTGCAGGGGGAATTGTTTTGAGCTCTTTCATTGCCACAGCAGAGAAGTGCCTGTGCTGGTTGGAAGTCACGGGATTTTCCAGTTTCTCTAAATTGGAAATGTAAGGGTCAGAAATGGGGGGACACATTGAAGAATGTGATCTCCAAACACCCAAAAGCCACGCTGATCTGCTTCCCCATCATGCAGTAAGATCCCCAGCCTGAATACTGTGTAGCCAGAGACTCAAATTAGGTGTAAATCCATTAATTTCAAATCCTTGTATTTCTGTGTGGTTTGTGTCTCCATCACACCAGGCCAAGGAAAATCGGTGTCTGACAGCACCATGCTGGGCAGATACATGTTCACTGTTTTCCTCATCTCCTGCAATTGCCTGAAAATTACTGTTGTCAAATTCCCAGACCCCCAAGGAAAACTGGATGATGGGAATTGCAGTCATGGGCACCAGAATACAAAAAAAAAACAAAAGAGCTATAAGGAATATTAGATTGACACATCCAGTATTTGCCACAGTCTTTTAAAAACTATATTGAGCATTATAAACCAGTATTTACCATGCTGGTATTTATCCTTAGCTCCACTGTGTTTGAAAAGGGGCCATTTTCAACATTCCCTTTCAAGTCCTGTGAATCCCACCAAGTGCAGTGTCGGGTCTGGCAGTGGGGCTCCGGATCAGTAGTGGAGGAGCTGCAAGGAGAGGCAGTGCCCTGATGGGAGCCAGATGGGAACAGCCCAACTCAGAGGTTTGCCACATCCTTCCAGCACCTCTGAGTACCATGAGTGGAAATCTTCAGGCTGAGAAGAGCGTCCTCGAGCACTGAGGAGGTGGGCATTGTGCCTGGCAGAAACGGATGCTTTCCCCTGCAGGATGACTTTCCCATCACCAGTGCCCCAGTGCTGCTGTGCTGGGAGGTCCCTGGCATATCTGAGGAATACAACTGGGGCCACTTGACTTTTTGCAGCCATTTCCATGCTTCTCATGAGGAGTCATCCACCTTTCACCCTTCACCTACACACCACTAATGATGCTGCACTGAACACGCACCCCCACACCGGTTTTCTCCTTACCCTGCAGAAAGCACCTGCAATCACCAAGTAGGATAGAAGAGTTCCTTGATCCCAGATGTTTAATTAGCCCATTTGGGCCAGCCGCATCTTTTTCCATAATTCTGTGTTTACTTGGGGCCTTTCCCACTTGAGCCCCTCCTTGACATATGCTTTATGGCAGCGCTTTAACGATGTTACTAAGATAGGAGGGGAGAGCCTTTATGTGAACATCAGTCTTCAAAATGAGCCAGTCTGACGCTCAGCTCAGATTTACTTTCCACTTCAGAATGGATCAGACAATGAGCTGGAAAGTGCCAGATAGGGGAGGCGAGAGAAGGAGGGCCAGGGAGAGGGAAAAGCAAGGGGAGGAGCTGGGAAGCTGGAGGTTAACTGCACACAGTGGGGAGAGCACTGCATGCATCACTCGGCTCAACAGTGGAATGGATCCAGCAACAGTCCTTGGAAATTCCTCCGAAACTCGGGAACTGTGGTGCTGGCAGAAGCGAGTGAGGTACTTGGTGCAAAATAAACCACAGAGAACTGCTCTTTGCAGTTCTTCCTGTTTGAAAAACTATTCAAAAGCTAGCATTTTGTAGAGCCAAACAGTGGGATTTGGGCTCAAAAGGTCAGTGCTCAACACAGTTACCGCACTGTGTTGGCAGATCCCCGGTTCGAATGTTTAGGGAGGTTTCTGCTGCCTTTCCTAAGAGGCAGAAGAGCCAGCTGTGGGGTTTCTCAAGAGCTTTGTGCACCTGAACACCTGAATAAGGAGAAGCAGTCTGTGCGCTGAGGCTTTACCTTGCCGCACCTGAAACACCTCAACAAAACCATCTCAGAAGAAATTCCCACCGCTTGACACTGCGTTGGTGATTTACATGATGCACCCTGGGCAGAGCTGAGCCCCAGCCAGCGCACGCTCGCCCGGGTGAGCACTGTGTGGCTCTTGTCCCTGTTCCTTGGAGCGCATGGCTGCCAGCTGGGACACAGTTGTCCTTGAGACAGGCCCCAGTTCAACAGTGGCAGATGCAGAAGTCAGCACTCAGCCTGGCCACGCGTGACCTTGTTTCCTGTTTTCCACCACCGAAAGGGACCCCGGTGTCTGAGCAAAGATGAAGGGTGACAGCTCTTCACTGAGCCAACGCATGGCACCGGCAGCACACTGAACCCTGGAGTTCACAGCACAGCCCTGCCCCACAGGGCTGCTGAGGGAAGGCAGTTTTCATGGCCAGGCAGACGCGCTCTAACTCAGCTGTCTGTGCCAAAGGCAGCGGTGGCCTTAGGGACAAATATCTCCTGGTGGAAACGGGTTCTCTGCCTCTGCTTGCCGCTGGTCTCCGGGCAGAACCACTGCGAGGAGCTGCAGCTCACGGTTGTGCCTTGTGGTGTGGAAGTCACCTCTGAGCAGCATGGGCACAGCACAGGCAGGAGACCGGGAGGTGAAGCACAAGGGTCTTTGCCTGCTTCTGGGGTGAACCCAGAGCCCTGCAGCAGAACAAAGTGGGTTTTACTGCGTCAGGAGCAGACGGCAATGACGGCAGGCATGGATGGTGCCAAGTCACCCCCTGCTCACAGCCAGCATCCAGTGCGGGGTGCACGGGCTTCCCTCCCCTGCTTCCCTCAAACAAGGGGAGAAGCGGGTTTTGTTTGTTGTCCAAGGCCAGTCTGGAATCCATCCTCCGCTCCCTCCTCACAGGATGTTTTTGTGTAACGTGCTCTGACTCATGGAAGTCAAATGACTTGGATGGAGCGCAGCGGTGCTTCCAGGGCCAAGCAGCCCCAGCAGAGCTGCTCTGGCCTCCGGCAGCTCCAGCACCAGCAGGTGCTGAGCACCGGGAGTCCAGCTCCTCCAGCTGCAGCCTCCAGGGCTTCCCCTGCTGCCTCCCTGCTCCCCCACGGTGCAGGGGTCCATCCGCCATCTCGGTGCGTCCACATCCAGATGTGGGTGTCGCATTTACATCAAGGGGGGTCCGAGCACAGCTCCCATGTGTTAAACACTCTCCCGGTGCAGCTGGGAAGCGGAGGGAGCCTGGCTGCTGCTGGAATGTGTTGTGGTGCACTGGAGCCATGGGGCAGAGGGGTCAGCAGTTAGCGGCTGTGTGTTCCTTCTTGCTCTCAGAGGAGGCTGGCTTTGCTGCTCTGTTGTATCGAGACCTTGCTCGTGTGGACCCATGTCAGGCTCATGACAACACCGCTGCAGCTTGGATGCTGCTTAGCCCAATTTGACAAAATCACAACAAAGCTGGTTTGTTGGTGGTTTTTTTTTATATCAGAAATTTATGATGAGTCTCTCATGCGGTGTATGTGGGGATCCTTTGCTGCCGTAAGGACAAGTTTGTACCTCTTTAATCCTGGGAATGGCGCTCATTTAAGAAGTGGCCATCAGAGTTCTGAAGCAGTATCTCCTCCTGCCCCATCGCCGGACGAACGAGCAGCATTGAGCTGCTCTGCGGAAAGGGGGGGACACAGCCCCTGAGCCCATCAGACCCGGTCTGCCCGTGCGCACCGCTCCCGCTCGACGCAAGCTTCCATTGAGGGACTGCTGCGGCCATGAGCCCGCTCCTCCCGACCCGGCAGCGGCCAGGCCCGGTCTCCATGGCAACCCCCAGCCGCCATGGCAACCCCTCCCCGCCGCCCTCTCCGCCCGCCGTAGCCGCGCCCCGGTCACGCGACCGGAAGCGGTGTCCCCCGGGCTGACGGAAGAGATGGAGCCGGCGAAGATGGCGGCGCCCAAGAGCGCGCCGAAAGACGCGCAGGTACCGCGGGCGCGGCGGGTCGGGTCCGGGTCCGGGTCCGGGCAGTGCCCAGCTGAGCGGTGTCCCCCGCCCTGCAGGTGATGGCGCAGATCCTGAAGGACATGGGCATCACGGAGTACGAGCCGCGCGTCGTCAACCAGATGCTGGAGTTCGCCTACCGTAAGGGGGCTCGGCCGTGGTTTAGCACGAGCCGCGGCGCGGTCCTGGGAGGCGGGAAGCGCTCGGGATCGGGGGGTGGAGGAGGAGGAGGAGGAGGAGGAGGAGGAGGAGGAGGAGGAGGAGGAGGAGGGAAGCGCTGCCCTCAGCCGTGGTTCCTGGGGCTGTGCCTTGCCGAAGGAATCCTATGATCACGGGAGGTTGGAATGGGCCCCAGGGATCATCTGGACCAGCCCTTGTGGGCAAAGCTTCGATACCAGAACCTTTATATGACCTGCGCCTTGTCCTGCCAAATCTTAACAGTTCCCTGGGGAGTTTATTCCCTCTGGGAGGAGGCTGTGGGGAACTGTGTGGAAGGTCTTGGAGAATTGCAGGTTCAATGGTGTTGTCAGGAAGTGATGGTGTTGGTGACAGCTGAGTGGGATTGGGAGGGGGGAGTTTTCCTTTTGACCCAGCTGTAAGGAGAGGCGCTGCTTTTGAAGGGTACGTTACAACCATACTGGAAGATGCAAAAATCTACTCAAGCCACGCAAAGAAATCCAGCGTTGATGCGGATGACGTGAGGTTGGCCATCCAGTGTCGCACGGACCAGTCCTTCACATCGCCACCTCCGCGAGACGTAAGTAAAGCTGTATCAATGACAACAGAACGTGGTCAAGGGCTCCAGGTGGGAATGTGACCGTGTCTCTGCAGTTCTTGTTAGATATTGCAAGGCAGAAAAATCAGACGCCACTGCCGCTGATAAAGCCTTATTCTGGACCCAGGCTCCCACCTGACAGATACTGCTTGACTGCTCCCAACTACCGCCTGAAGTCCTTACAGAAGAAGGTGAGGTCTGCATGGGGAAGGATTCACACTATCAGGAACGTTGTTGGAATTACAGCTTCCAGCATCACTGTGGAATAGGTGTGGGCAAACTCCAACCTGTGCATGTCAGGAGTGTGTTTCACATGAGGGCAGTGGTCTTTAGCTCTAGGACTCACTGCTGGTCAGTTTCAAAGGCAAAGTGTGTTATCAGATGTGCCTGTGAATTCCTTAGCATTAAAGCAAAATTGTCAAGTTGCTTATTAGATTGTAAAAGGCAAAAGTAAGGCTTTAGTATAGGTATTAAAGGATATTTTGTACTTACACCTCAGCTATTATTGTTTCAGAGGGAAAAGATTTACATGGCTGGCTGCTATGGCACTGAAAGTTTTGATGTGTTGGATTTCATATTTGCCCCATTTTAAAGAAGGAGTCTTAAAAGTGGACCTTAAGGCTCTGGAGGCTGACATGGGACATGCCTGGGTGTAGAGTGGAGTAGTAATTGTTGGTTCATATGTTCTAACTACCTTTTTCTGGTAGAATCAAACGTGACTGAGCCGTGTGCTAATCCTGTGGTGTTACATCGCACCCAGGAGCTCTGCTACTCACACTGGTGATGTTTGCACCATGCAGGGCTTGAGAACCTCTGCATTGGCCTACAGCTTGTGTTGTTGCTGTGAAATGGGCACCCTGGGGTTTTGTAGGAAGATTCATTTCTTTTTTCCACCTTGAGAGCTGTTGATTTCTAATAGGATGCTAAACTGAGTTCTCTCTCAACAGGTCTCTTCCTCTGCAGGGAGAATAACAGTCCCTCGTCTGAGTGTTGGTGCTGTGAGCAGCAGACCCAGCACTCCTACTTTAGGTAAGAAACCCCTCAGTTGGGGCTTCCCGGATTGATTTCATGAAGGCAAAAAGTCGTGAGAAATAACTTAAATGAAGTCTCAGCCACTGAGGGAATGTTGGGGCCACCTGAACTCTGCATTGCTTGACAGCACCAGGAAAACACAATTCATTTCAAAAAAGATTACCATCCTCTTTGGTGTGTGGTTGCATTACTGACATTCTGCGCTTTTATTCCTGTATTTATGGTAATTTCCATATGGGAAGAGATTATTCAAGAAACTTGCTGAAGTTTGAGGAGTTTTTCCTCGCTGTAAGCACAACACAAATAGCACTCAATAAAATCTATTTTTAAAAGACTCACAGAACTTCTGACTGAGCACGTGCACTTACGCAATGGTGTGTGGTTGTAGCCTAAAATTTTCTAAGACTTGAGTAAATGCACAGTTCTGCCTGAAAACCTAACTCTTGTTGACCCAGTATTGGCATGTTCCACTGCCTTGGGAGTAACAGGTTCTGCTTTGAAGGCAAATTCACATGTGCAATTGTATGTCTTTTCTTTTTAAACTGATCTCTTGACCACTTTGTTTGAACTGCAGGTACACCTTCAGCACAAGCAGTGTCTGTCTCAGCCAAAGTGGGCACTCCGGTGTCGCTGACGGGGCAGAGGTTCACCGTGCAGATCCCCTCTTCCCAGGCCGCAGTCAAGTCAGGTAAAACACAAGCAGAGACCGGCAGTGCTTTTTGGTCTTCTTTATGAGCATTCTTCTTGCTAGCATTTTCCCATCTTCTCTGCTTTAGCTGCCCTGAATGTTGTGGTAACCCACTGCTTTATCAGGTTGCAAGTTCTGTTTCAGTGTGGGGAGATCCACTGTCACCTTTTTCAAGCTTTTCATTGAATGGCTTCATTTCTGCTTTCACAGCCACACCAACTACTCCGACAGTTCAGAATGTTCTAATTAATCCTTCATTAATTGGACCAAAGAACATTCTTATTACTACAAATATGGTGTCATCACAGAATGCATCTAATGATTCAAACCCCTTGAAGAGGAAGCATGAAGATGATGATGACTACGATAACCTATGAGAAGACTGCCCGTTCCTGTCATCATTGATTCACATTGAGTCTAATTAGGTTTTTTACCTAGAGCTCTTTGTAAGCAGTGTGAGAGTGTGTAAATACTCTTAATATGCATTGGGGGTAGAGTGAGATCTTTGCCTATGGACAGATGGGAAAGCGACTCATTGTTTCCTGTGGCCCATGGTGTCTCGTGGAGCTCAGCAGCGATGGTGAGCACCAGACCCTGTCACACTGGAGAACAGTCTTTGTGCCTCTTCTGTCACTTTATTTCTAAAGGACGTGTCCATGTCCCTGAACCCAGGGAGCCCCATGCTGTAGTACTATCCTGTGCCAAGTAAAATTAGTTTTTAGAAAACTGGATGGTGTGACATAGATATTCCTTCTAAATAACATCAAAATCAGCCCTGGGAGAGGTGGGACAGAGCTGGAACAGCGTATCAGCCTTTATGGTTTGTTTCTTTTCCCTGAATACAGTTGCTGCTTGTAGGTTGTGTTAGTCACGTGCTGTTCTCCATGTGCAGTTCAGTGAGTGCAAAGATTATCTCTTAACAGTAGAAATGCACACAAAAGGAAGATGAGGGGTTGTTGGGATACAATTCCTTCGGCTGCCTCCCCGGTACCTGTTAATTGACGGTTTCTGTTCACCTTGACAGCTCTGAGTTAAAGGAAACGAAAACACAGCAAAGATTTGTTCTTGATTGATTTCCAAAGAAAGAGCTTTGTTAAGCTAGTGCCTGTGTGTGTGTGTGTGTGTGTGTGTGTGTGTGTGAACTGCAGCACAGGGGACCTGGTGAAGGTGGGAGGGCTGAGCTTGGCTCTGAGGAGCTGGCACAAAGCTGTGCTGCAAGGCTAAATGACGCAGTTTTATGTATTAATAATAAAGCAGTGTGTGTGTTTAGTGCTGTCTCTTGGCAAAGGCTTCAGCTGGTGCTGCCTTCCCTGATGCCTCTTTTCTTGTACTGAGGTTGTGCCTTCAGCTGGAAGAGCTCTTGCCCAGGTTCTGGCTCAGCCACTGTTTCCTACAAAGGCTCTTGAAGGGTAACAAGCGTTTGAAGACAGTGGCGTGTGAAGTGGTATGTGAGTGCTCCCTCTTCCTGACAACTGGTGACTGGTGTCACTTGATGTGCTGTGGGCTGGCTCAAGCTGCAAGTGTGCTGCATCTGCACTCACTTTGTGAATTCCAGCGGGTTTTGTCTGAAGAAAGGATGAGTAAAAGTCACTTTTTGCAAGGGGAGAGGAGAAGAGGGGTGTAGACAGTGTCTGAGGGGAAGGGCAGTGGCAGGGGTGAAGAAAAAGAGAGTTTTGGCAACAAAGGAGGAAGGAACTGTGAGTGCTGGGGAAGGCGAGGGACACTGGCACACAGAGACGTGCTCAGAGACGCACTGACAGAGGCACGTGCACACAGACATCCATCATATAATTGTATCCCATACTCTAAGGCTCTCTCTGGCAGCTATTCATTCATAGACAGTGTATAGAGACTATTGTGTGTACGGAGAGACACTCCACAGGAGTTTCTGGTGCAGACACACAGCTCCACCTTGATGTACACTGCAGATTTATGGATACACTTGTATTATATATGCTTACATTCAAGTGCTTCCTTTTTTCTATATTCTATGTATTTATACAGTCCCAGACACCTTTTTTATACATCTATATAACATATAAAGCATATGATGTGGCATATAATAGGCAGTATGTATTTGTTTATCATTACACACATCCACACTCACACACTGTTCTTACATAGATACTAGCAAATGGATATATGTATAAATAAAACTGTAATAACCTCCCTCACACCCCCATCCCTGCTTTTGAAAACATATATTCATAGAATCATAGAATAGTTAGGGTTGGAAAGGACCTTAAGATCTAGTTCCAACCCTCCTGCTATGGGCAGGTACACCTCCCACTAAACCATGCCACCCAAGGCTATATCCAACCCGGCCTTGAACACCGCCAGCGATGGAGCATTCACAACTTCCCTGGGCAACCCATTC
>JASSUY010045306.1:0-15596 GCA_032466535.1 Forpus xanthops
GTGCTCCAGTCCCCTGATCATCCTCGTGGCCCTCCTCTGGACTTATTCCAACAGTTCCATGTCCTTTTTATGTTGAGAACATCAAAACTGCACACAATATTCCAAGTGAGGACATGTGTCTTTGGAAAAGAAAATGTAAAAACATGCAATACTGCGGGAAAACATCGCAACAGGTACCACAACACAGGTACATCAGAGAGAGAATGGTGCTGGCAACAAGACACAAAAATAGGAAAAGTCCAGCATGGGTGAAATACCATATCCAGTATAACAGATATGACTGATGAAAGAAAAGGCAAAGTAAAGGCACTCTGAAGCAAAAATGAATCCATGAGAGATTGTAATAGCTGCTCTGAGAACCTGTAGTTTAACTTTTCAAAGCAGAACTTCTGAAGCTTTCATAACGGTTGTTTGAGATGATGAAAATAATCACTATCTACAGAAGTGACAGTTGATTCCATCAGATGTACAGATGGCTTATACCTATGCCATAAGTATATGCAGAGTATTCCTCCATAAAGAAACAAGTTCAAGATTAAAGACCTAAATTAAAGTTTTTCACAAACAACATGTACACACAGAACCTTATGACAATGGGAGTATCAATATTCAGATAATATTCAAATACTTATCCTTTCAGAACCCAAATATGGAGATACTGCAGTTTTGCTCCATTTTTTAAGTCATTAAAAAAGTTTATCTACTCTCTAACAAACTGAACTCTTAAGAAATTAGATCTCGAGATTTACAGTTCAACAAATATACTTTCCCATGCTGTGAACAGTATCAGATGTTAGGAGAGCCTACTTTATTAATAGAGAAATCACCCACAGTGACAGTCATCTAGCTGCTTTAAATCTCCAAGCAGGAGTCTTACCAAGCATTTTGTTAAAGGAAATAGAATTTTTTAACTATAAACAACTTGTTTAGCGCAGCCAGTAATAGATATCTTAGAATTTAATTGTCAAACAATGCGTAAAGGAGAGTCTCCCAGTCTAGCTGTGTTCAACCAACTAAATGCCTTTAGTAACCATTCTACCACACACAGCAGAATACATCTTACCACACAACATGAAACATAACATTTCCTTTCATTATCAGTTCTCTGGAAATCAGAATGTTTATATGAAGCCGTAATAACTATTGACTCATTCTGAAGAAACCTAAATTGTTTGCTCAGCTCTTCTTCTTGCCCAACACCATTTAAAGACATTGCTGTTCTGAGGCATACTCTCAAATATCAAATGAAGTAAAGCCAATAAACTTTTCTCTCCTGCAAATTTATCTCAAAGCTTCATTTTTCTCCACACCTTGTGCCAAAAAAAAAAAATAAAATAAAATAAAAAAGCATAACTGCAAAAAAATATGATTAAGACATAAGGAAGTTTACCTCTTTTGAGATCACCTATGTGAAAGTAGATTACTGAAGCAGCACAAATACCTCCATCTAGTTCTGGTAAGCAGAGAGAGAGAAAGGATTGAAAATATTTATTTGCCTGCTCATCTATTCAAGTTTTAACCATTGTGAACTTTTCATTTAGAATTATTCAGAAACAATTTCATTTATGAAGATCTTTCCATTCAACTTCTCAAAGCCAAATATAATTAAAATTTGAAAAACTAAAAATTAATTAAAATATAACAAGATCTCTTTCCTCAGAGCCTCTTTTGCTACACCTGGGGGCTGGACCCACTATCCTATTGACTAATATTATTGGAATTTCATCCTTGATCTAAAATATTACTGAAGTACTACTTTGGCAGCAAATACATAGCACAAAAGCTATATGCATCATAATAATTGATCTTCTGTAGAGCCTTAAACAACAGCGACATGGTCTTATATACCAAAAAGGAACTTTCCTGACACTGGTGCCTTATGTAAAATATTACACATCTATTTGCAAGGCAAGCATATTTTTTAGCATAAGATCTCAAAAAAATAAAATTTCCCCAAAACATACCTCTAAATTAATATTTTATTTTACCAGTCCTTTTAAGTCCTCTCCCCATTTATTCTACATTTCACTTATTAAACCACCATGTGAATACTCAGATGACGTAATACAAGAACTTAGTTTGTCATAAATTTGCCAACATCAAAAGCAAAATGCATGAGAAAAATCAAAGTAACCAGAACACCTGACTTCAGTAAATATGCAAGTTCTTTCTGCTTCCTAGAGGGTTGTGTACCTCCAGACTGGGATATGGCAAATACAGCTAGTCCTGCAAAGAGGCAGAGTGCAGGGACAGGTCACAATTCAAGGTGGAGTGGGTTCTGGGACACAGAAAACATGGGCCTGCACAATTCAGAGATCCTTGCATATTACTGGCTTACACCCATGAAACAGACTCTTCTGGTTCTTCTTAGATTCTCTGTCTACCATTCTTCTCTATAACATCAGGAAATGTTTAGGCTAATTACTAAATAAGGACTTCTGCTTTCTTTGAAATTCATTACTTAAACATCTGAATTTTGTGTGAGTCTGCAAGGCAGTAAAAAAAGGTTTTAATCAGAGTTTCATCAAGTTTAATGAATAAAAGTTTATAGAGACTGCATAACCCTCTTTCAACAGTTATATTATTCAAATTTCAGATGCAACTGAACATTTACAGACTCAGCTAACATTTGTAGTTGCAAGTTGAAAACATGTTCATCACTTCTTCAGCTGATTTTTATTAACATTTTAATTGTTATGCCCAGTATGTTTTAATCTGTCAGTTTTACTGATACAGTAACTAAAGAAAGAGTCAAACTAAAGTGTCATGGACTTGAAATAGGGGCGGGGCCCCACGGGGGGCGGGGGAAAGGAGAAAACTGATTCAAATTCAAAGACATTTTTGGAGACATTGACATTTGAGGTGTAATGTGAAAGTCTGGATGTCCTGGCAATAGTTGACCTTTCTCTCTTTTCTTCTTGCATTTGGAAGGAAATATTAACCTTTACATGCAAAAGAATAGGAGGTAGGGGTTTAGCATCCATAAGGGTCATCGATGGAACCTTGGTGCATAAAGATTGCACTGTATCTTCAAAGCATTGTGCTAATTTTTCAAACTAAACCCAGAAATCTACATCCCTAAAAAAGTTGGTAAGAGAGCATATATATATGCAGAACATTTAAAAAAAGAACATTTCTGTGGCAGATTAATACTAACTATACTAACAGATCATGTTAACTTGCTCCTTGGTCTTGCTCCTGTGACTTCTGTGAGGTATGGCTAGAGTTGCTTATGAAGTATCAGAACGGATCACTGAAATCACAACCTCCTGGAATACAGACTTGAATCTCCCAGGACCATGGAATATGGCTCGGGACATTCAACTTAGAAGTCAAGCAGAGCTTCCTAATCAGTAGATTTCATTTTAAAAGCTATTTGGATTAATAAAAGAACAATTACTTTCACTCTCAATCTTCTTCTAAATTGTTGTAATCTCGGATAAATAGAGTTTAATGAGATCACCTTCTGCTAAATTGATTTTTCTATTCTGCAGAGCAAAGTGCTTTTCCATTCAGAATTCAGCAATACATGCAGTGAAGCTGTCATTATCAAAATATTACCTTCAGTATATGAAATGTGAAGGCATGCCTGGTATATTGCTTTGCTATGAAAATCAAATATAAATGTGGCTCATTTCTATATTCAAATTCCCAGAATGAATGCTTCATGCCTTAAAATAAAATTTTTTTCCCCTTTTCAGTAGTGGATTTTTTCAAAAACAGATATATTGCTTTAGGAAATCACATATATCTTTATAAAATAAAGATAAAGTCATCTTATGTTGAATTGAAGTTAGGACCTACCAAATCTAATACATCTTTTGAATCAAATATATGATCCACTAAATCTTATCAGCATTATGTATATTGAAAGCTAAGTTGATGAATTACTGGCTAAATTAGATAGCAAAAGTGTGACAATATAGTATTTATTAAAATGGATCAGTGATTCATTTCAGTTTCCAGAACTCCATATATCAACTTTTGAAGAATTCTTTAAAACTGAAGAGATCTTAAAGAAAGGCAAAAGACACTGGTAAAAATAGACAAGAAAAGGGCAATCTATGTGTGATGATACTGTATGCTGGTGTTTTGCTGGGCAGGAGAAGTGCATTAGGACTTTCAAAAAAATGTAGCTATCCCAATATTAGTCAGACTTAGTCATTTATTTAAGATTTTACATTTATAAGGTAAAAAATGGAAAAAGGAAAAAAAAAAAAGGTAACAAACCCCAAAAATTACTAATTACTTTAAAAAAAAAATCAAAAACAAACAAAAAAAAACTAATGAAAGGCCAAGTAAAGTAGATATATTCACTCAAGAAAGTAAGAATAAAACATGGTAATATAACTCTAAATGTGCATTTTTTATTTCAATCTCAGTTAATATTATTTAGGCAAGGTGTTCAACAAGGTAATGACCAGTGCTAAAAGGACTCAAAAAAAATTCTTAAACTGAATTTTAACCAAAACCTTCTATTTCATAGACTGTACTGCCAGAATACTTATTCTGCAAGTTCCAGGAAAGACCTGAGCACTCATGTTCTTCATGTTTTTCATAAATAATGAGGAGATCTTTGCCAGCCCAAAGCAGCAAAGCACTCCTGATTTTTTAAAATATAAACCAAGGTTACAAAAAGGACATAGATTCGATTCCTTCATGATCTAAGAAGAGCAAAGAAAATATCCAAGAGATTGACATAACACAATAAATATAACGTCAATATTTAGAGAATTTTAAAAGCACAATCAGATAATTGAACAAGTGGCCATGACTTTCTGCAAAATTATAACTCTTAAAGAATGGACAGCACTTCAGACCAAGTCATATGACATGCTTCAAGTTTCTCAGAGCTCATCAGAATCCCAGGTAACTACTCTTTTTAGCAATCATTGTTTTCCTGGGAAAACTGAAATCTCTGATTACAGTGGTATGTTAGTTTCCCACCATTCCCACCTTTGTGAGGATTCACATGTTACCTGAGCTGTCTGTCTGAATAAATGATCCATGAATTTATTCTAATTTACACACCTGCTATATTTGTTGACCTTTTTAATTACGAGGGCAAAGTAGATGTTTAAGGTTGGAATGAAAGACAGCAACATGCTAAACGAATTGTATTTCTGATGGTTTATGTTAGCTATTAAGAAGAAAGCATTCCAAAATATTTATCTGGATAATACACCTAACACTAATTTCTGTGCATTTGGAGGCCAGATTATGTCTTTAAATAGCGTCTGGGGTAGGGCTGGTGCATCAAATGTGTTAGAGACAAGCCTGGGAGTTAGTCTCTTCTGCTCTGTTCCTGAACAGCTAAAAATGTGCTTCTTGCCTATATAACCTCTCTCCTAACTTTAATCTCCAAGTAAAGAAGCAGGAACAGCTTTACCTGGTCTGGCTTAGGATCAGGTATAAGACATATTTCTCCACAATGACTTAACTTTATTGCAAAAAAGGAAGGATATTAATATCAATAAATATTGAAGTCAGTCAATTAGCCACCCTGCGTTGCACAAGGGATCCTTACTTGCACTATTGAACACTTTTGCAGAGTAATCGCACCTGATAGTCATATCTTAGCCAAGCATAACAGAAGTCTGGGGTCTCTAAAAAGGCCTGCCTCTTTTCCTGTCTTTTATAACCTATGTTTCTAGTATCTTATATAAGGCATAATAAATTTTACTGAAATTTTTCACAACCCTAGCAAGTAGTCAGTATATATATGTTTTCTATGCACAAAGCTTCCCTCATACAAAATACCATGGTGTACCTTTACTGTTATGTTACAATATTTCTAACTTTGCAGTCACATCTTTGTCTACCCATCTCTCATTCAGCTGATGCATTGGTACAACCAGCTTCCCTTGCCAGAGGAAACTGAGAACAATACCATTCTGATTTCGTTCTTATTTGCAAAAGGGCAATCACAGCAAGTCTGGCTCCCTTGACCCCCTCAGACCACTCCAATGTTGTCCCATGAGGCTTCACATGCCTGCTGGAGGTGTTATGACTCACTGAAGTGCCCTGCAAGGGCGACAGTGCACTCGAGAGCTGCCCATCCCTGTCTCATGACCAAGCCCAGCCCACCAACAGCCATCATTGGTAAGGGCTGTCCCCAAGGCTGCTGGAATGAATGCTCATGTTAGTAGGAAAGAAGAAATAGCTCAAAAAATAAGCCAAAGGAACGAAATCAAAACCAACCAACCAACCAAAATCACAACTAAGTTAAACAAAACCAACCAAAAAACCAAAAGAAAGAAAAAAAAAAAAAAAAGAAAGAAAAAAAAAAAACAAAACAAAACAAAAGTCTGCTTGGGAACAGGAGCAAATACACTGCCAAGGAGAAATCCATGGACTGGTACAGCAGGTAACTCTGGTAAGTGTAAGACTAAGGTCAGCATAGTATAAGCATGCTTGGTAAAGTCACAGCCTCTGAAAGTGCTGCAGTGAATGAGTATTTGCCCAGCAAGGGACAAAGCAAGCTTCTTGGGCTGCAGAAAGCCCAGGCAGGTAAGGCCAGAAAACATATTTGCATGCCACCACTCAAAATTGGTTACCAGAGCTAACAGCAAGGCCCTTTCCATGCCGAGGGCAGGAAGTTTGGGTGTTTGTTCCTGTGCTGATAACAAAGACAATAAAATCCTAGTCACTGTGATGGTGCCAGATGTAAGCGAAGAGGGGAAACTGGTCAGTTTTATAAAAGGGTATTTCTTTGCATCGAAGTCATTTCATGCTCAAAAAATCACAGTGCCTGGCTTCTCAACTGACCAGTCAGAGCACACCAGAGTACATCTTTAGGTTCCCAAATCTGCAAAAACTGAGTAGTATATTTATACTAATTAAATTTGCATACTGTCTGCATGGAAATCCAAAGGGAATATTCATAGGTTTACCTACTGGGATGTGCTAGGTAGCCTTGCTACCCTAAACTGATATTGTAGTGTTCAGTTGTGCTATTGATCCCTTCCCCTTTTGGGGGGTAGAAGCCCTAGTTGCTACATAACCATTTCTGGGTGCTTCCATAGTTTCTAACAAGCCAATAACCTTTGCATCATTCCTGCTGTAGATCCATCCCTACCACCACTGAGAGGTCAGACTGAAGGAGCTTGCTAGCACACTGTCCCTCAAATATCAGCATGCTGCCCCCAGGCTTATGTCTAGTGGTTTTACACTTTTCCCCCTTCAAATCTAGTTTAGAGCTCTTTCAATGGGCCCTGCTATTTCCTGCATAAAGATCTTTCCCCCCTTCGAAACATCAAAAGGGGTGCTTGAGACCAGTGTCTCGATCTTTTAAAGCTGAAAATTAAGATATCAGAATAAAGTTGAAGCTGTTTCAACTTACTGATCAATTGCTTTAATACTGCTATTTGGAAACACCTGCAAGATGCATAACTTACATTTTTTTCTTAACTCTAGTGTAATTTTTTGTGGTTATACTATCCATACATTCATATATACATACATAGGTATGTGCATAAATATATTACAATATATGCAATCCATATAAACCTCCCTGCTTAGAATTAAATTACTTTTGCCTTTCTCACTCAAATTCTGCAAAAACATGCTTACAACATTTATCTAATTTAATCCCCTCCTGAATATTCTTGAGACTCTGTAAAATGACATTCCTATTATATCTCTTTTGTGTTATAGCACCTACTTTCTTCTATAATTTGCCAATAATATCTACTGATTTGAGTTGCTTTGATTCGTTTTTTAATGTGGCAGTTAATCTGAAATACATTCTGCTTTCTGTTAGGCAAGGAAAACCTGATATTTGCCTTGTAAAAAAATTGAACCCCTACATCAAAAAATGCAGAATATAATATGCTTCATGATCCTGCTCTCAATATAAGGCTGGGTCATATCAGTCTATCATTCTGAAAAGCTTGTGTTTTTCATGGTCATCTGTGGGTAAAACTTTTAGATGTTTTTAGCTATGTCACATTTTTCAAAAGTCAATTATGAGTTTGGAGCTTATTTGCTTTTAATGGATGTTAGGCTTCTTTACTGCCTTTACAATTAGGATATTGGACATTTCTGAAAATTTTACTCCAATGTGACCATTACTCTTGCATTTACTGCCTGACAATTAAGGCAATTAGAATATCTTCTACAGCATTATTAACCTGCATTTGACATATTCAACTCATTTTGGGGTACTGGACTATTTTGTATTTCTGAATTAACATCAGCATCATCAAGCATCAAGATAGCATCATCTTGATAATTGCTAACAACAAGCTTTGAGGTACAGTAAACTGATAAATACAGCTCCTGCACTCACTGCATGGTACAATTCACAATGCCCAGTGAATGATGTAGTGACAAACTTGTAAGTGAGAAGACAGTAGTCCGTATGTTAGGATTTTACTTTCTTTTATGCTAGGTTAGAAGTGTTGATTTTGGGGGTTAGTTTTGTTTTTTAAGGTGAAGTTTTAAAAAATTTGCATAGAAATTAGCAACCATAGCTCAAGTTAAAAGATAGTTTATGTTATTAGGAGCACTTTTCTACAGTTCTATTTCATAAAAATTCTATAATGCAGATAAATTGAAACATATGTAGTAAAGATTTATCTGAGATGCAGCACTGTGTTTACAATGGAGTCCTTCTGTGACTTTGCCAAGTTTAAACAGTGTGCCAATAACAGAGCTAGGATTAGAAAACGGGCTGATTAAAATTTTGCTCACTAGGATAAAACACTTGAAATGGATCATCTAATTTTCCAGCATGTCCTCGGGTTGCTGCAGGCACAATAAATTACATTCAATATAATAGCAAACAACCATAAAAATATTAGAGTTAATAGGTTTCATATATATTGTAATACTATGCCCTATTTTTAAAAGTTTCAATTACCTTAAATTCTGATGTTCACAGAGAATGAAATATATGATCAGTATTTTTCAGGGTGAAATCTCAGAACCATCAGCCTCATCCAAAATACATAGAACAACACTGAAATCTTTCTCCTGACTCAGTAGACTCCAGAACAAACCCTACCTGCGTATTTCTGATTAACATCAAATGCTATCCTTAGTATCTCCACAAAGAACAGACTTGCAGAGATGCTGAATGTTGTGCATATAACCTTGCACTCCAGTGAAAAGAGCAGAATATAAATAGAAAACAGTAACAAGCAGTTGCACTGGAAAATAATCAGCAGAAGTAGTAATGGAATAAATGGCTGCCAAAGCCTTGCACACAATGGCAAAAATGCAATCTATCATGCAGTTGTTCATCGTTCTTGTAAGGGGTTCCAAGGGCTAAGGATCACCTTAAAGAGGCAAATCCCCCAGGTCTACTCTGTAGTAAAGGGATACAGGCTTCTCCAAGAGCAGATTAAGAGCAGATTCTTCCATTTTCCATCTATAAGAGCTTGTCTCCTCCACCCACTGTAAAGACAGCCTGAGAAGACTAGCAGTAACAGAGTAAAAGCTTACTATTTGCAAAAGCAGTTAAACACAAGTGAGTTTTTCTAAGTAAATAATTAACGTCTACATTTACATTGCAAAATCTGACTTTTGTCAAGATACTGACAATGCTACTCAGCTAATTTTGTGGGCTACTAAACAACATAATCAGGGGTGTGATCTACTTTAAGGTTCTTCAAATTCAAATTAAATCCTTTTACATTACCAAATATAGTATTTTTTCATTGCATCTATTTTTACAACAGCTGTTACAGTAGTTCCTGAAAGTTTCAGCGAGCATTTTAGTGGACTCTCTATAAAGACATCAAAAAATGCCACAGTATCTCCTTAAACTTGTCCTCCTTAATCCTGTTCAACTGATGCCATAAGTAACTCACGCAACTGCTGAAAGTTACAGTTTGCACTTTGTGCATTAATAGGATTCGAAAGCACTTGAACACACGTATATGTCAGAGTGCCAGCTATCAGGCAAATTGGGGAAATGACAAACCTAAAAGAAAAAAGTAAAAATGAAAGCATTGCAGCAGTTTTCATAGGGCTCAAAATTTGTAATAGGCTTTTAAATCAGATTTGAAAGCATATGAACACTCCTAAAAGGAGCATCATAATTTTTTAACTCATGAAAGGCAACTTGTGCTCTTCAGAATATTCTGCTGCCCTGGGAAGCTGATCTGTCCCAATAAACTAAGATTGCTGTGTATCATGACCCTACTATCATTCCAGAAAGTATCTGTGGGGAAACGAATTAGATTATATAAGCAAGCATGCTGAAAATGAACAAGGTAAATTCCAAAATAAAAATAAGATAAATGCAAGACAACTTCAGATTCTAAATCTCAATCTAATGTATAGATCTAAACCACCATCACTTCTCAATCATTTTGTTTCTTTTCTAAATGAGGTACAAACTTGAATTCTCTACAAAAACACAGACCGAGATTCACTGGACTACTATTTTTGCAGAGACTAATTCCAATGATTCTTTTCAACAGTTTGCAAGAGAGACCTGAATTCTGAAAAAAAATATTATACTGGTGCAAGTAATTTACAATCTCAAATGCATTTTCTGGAGAATAAATGTTGACAGTAAAAAGTCCATAAAATTTTTTAAAAGTTATTACAGTGCAGTTCCTGAAAACAATGTATATTCTTAAATGCCTTTTAAATTTTGATACCTGATACTAAATATTTAACGTCAAATATTGTGTTGCCATAACAGGGTGTCAATACGTTGCCAATTTTTTTAGATCACAGCCTCAAAAATATTAGCAAATTGAAACTGAGTACAGGGGTTCAGCTGAAAAGCTTTCATTTTCATGGTACAAATATTCATCTTCACTTTTAAAAAATTGACAGCCATTGTCATTGCAGACAAACAAGTTAATCCTAAACAGCAATGTATCTAAGCAGTAATAAGTTACAAACATATTACCATTAAAGAGTATATTTAAAAAAAAAAGAAAAAAAGAAAAAAAAGAAAAATCAAAAAGAGCGCTCCACTGACTTTGCTATACATTAAAGATGTTATAAATGACTGCACAGGTGATAAATGCAAAAGGCTTCTCCAGAAAATAACCAAAGGTAAACAAAAAGCTCTCTGAAGCAAAACTCTAATATTCACGCAGGCTAATGAATTTGTAGACTAATGATGAGATACTGGTTCATTTTAAAGAATATTTCTCTGCTACTTTGCAGCCCTTAAAAGGTATGAAGTTCAGAAAGGAATTCCACCATGTGACCCAATATTTCTTTAAACATTAATGAGAAAAAAAATATAATAATAGAAGCTCAGACTTTGATATGGTGCTGAACAGTTAGATAGAAAAAGATATTTACTGTTCACATGGAGTGTATTCATTTTAAATTCTCATTCAGAAAAGCATCCTTATTCAGAAAACACTTAAGCACCTGCTTGACTTTAAACACATGCTTTGGGCACAGTGAAGTAAATGAGATTTAATCGCATTCCAAATAATGATGGATATAAAGCCAAAAGATATTAACACGAATGGGGTTTGGATTCAGGTTTAGCATTTTTCAAGTCTTAAATATTCACATACAGACACATACGTACACATATACATACACTCCCACATAGACACATACACAGAGAGATCTGTCTCTAACTGAAACCAAAACATGAGAAACTAGAATTCAGAATATAATTTGCTAAGAAACCAGAACTGAACTGAAAAACAGAATTTTTTAAATACAATTGCCATTTCATCTTACTTGCTCCTTGAATCCCAAATTTACTTACTCTAAAGTAAACATTTATGAAAGCCTGAGCATTTCCTATCCATATTCTCATGCCCAGATTTTAATCACAGAAAATAAATTGTTTGGATCTAACAAAAAGTCAGTTAACACAGCTTTTTTGTCATGTTTTGATGCCAGGCACAGGAATCAATTCCTCTTCTAAAGAGATGAATCTTCCAATAATGGAATGATGGTGGCAAAAGCACAGACTTTGCATCACAGATCACTTCATGAGGTTTTTTTCATGAGAGATACAGAAGAAAAAATAAGCAGCAGTTTATAACAGCATGATAAATCTCTATAATCATTAATTATTCTATCACTTATTGAGTGAATAATTAATCATTATTTTCCTGATAAAGAAAAAAGGATTCCCCCTAATTTTCTCTCTCAAGTAAAGAAAAGATGCTTTTTAGGAAGTAATTGCTAAAAAGGGGTTTAACTACTTAGCTTGACATCCTTTTTCTGGAGTCCGTTGTTTTGTAACAGGTTTATCTAACGGTTTCCTGCACACTTAAAATATGCAATTTTGGAAGAATTATAAAACCAGAACATATATCTACAAAGCTATGATAAGCATACTTCATCTAAATCATCAGGGTGGAATATGGAACACAAACATAGAATCATCTTCTAGAGGAAAGCCTTCACTAAGCCTAAGTTTAGAGGGTCTCACTGAGCACAAGTAGATGACTGCAACTATGCCAGGAGTACATAAGGGATTTTAATTCTTACTGGTGGCAGATCCCATCTCCAAGAAATTAGGCATTCTGGAGTCTATCTAAAAACACTTTCTACACAGTTTTGTTTTGTTTTTTTTTTTTTTTTAAGAGAGAACAGTATGATACCTGTTATGTTCTAACAACCTGAGATTAAAGTGCATTGAAAGTATTGCAGTAAATTCTGTCCTTTATGCCCTGGATCTCCTTTCCATGTTTCCACAAACACAAAGATGATCTTGTCCCACTACTTTCCTTCTGCTTTTAGCACAGATGAAAAGCTGATCCTGCAGTCTATACTAATTTCAAAAAGCTCTGCAACAAGGTGACTTACATTTTTCAGCATCACACAAACTTAAGTGAATAATTCCTGTCTCATTTGCAAGGCTGCTAATTCCAATGATAGCTCAGTGAACATGCAAGGAATACAGCAGAAAGGCTACCAAAAGGTGTTCTATACCATACATGGGAAAGATACAAAGATACCCAAGCTGGTAAATTCATTTCTCACATATATAACAATAATTTCCAACCTTGAGTTCAGAACCCGTGCAATTCTCAGTGCTTGAAAACAGCTTTGCTACTCTAAGGACTGAGATAAAGATGGTTTCTGGGGATATGAAAGACTTTTCTCGCTGGTTTTAGTATATTTGTTTAAATCCTAATACACAAGACTTATCAGACTTTAACTTGTAAAGGGTGTTCTGTTAAGGTCAGCATTAAAAACCTTTGGGCAGAAAGAAAAGATCGGACTTGAAACAAGAAAAAGAACTAGGAAAAAAGCATTTCAGATGCAAATTAAAAATCTAGTTTCTGTCTGTACAGCTGTATAAACATTCATATCAATGACTAGAAGTCATAGTGTTGGAATTTGAAGTATTATTGTGATGTCTGATTGTTCCATATTTATTAGATATTGAATCTGATTTGCTGTTTGGTTTGATAATTGCTTTGCTGTATTCTTTATGCTAGTGTAACAGAAACAACAGGACTTCTTGAAATACATTTTCTTGAGTGTATTCATACTATTCAATACCACTATCCTAAAATTTAATTATATTGATATTATTTTAACGTACTTAAGCACATTTATGATAGTGGATTCTAAGTCTCACTTTTTTTTTTTTTTTTTCATAAAAATATTTGATTCTCTCCCAGAATTTTAACTAAATCTTCTATTTGTCACTTGTATCTGAGGTATTACATGGAACAGCAAAGGAGCAGGACACACAGCCCACAGACAGCTTAGATACTTAGACTGACAAGCATTAAGATTCCAAGTGATCAAAGTGAGGTTTCCACCTGGAGAAGCAGCTGTCATTTGTCTCCTTCTCAGAGAGAAAAAGAGATTTATTCTTTACCAGAATAGTATTTTAGAACCTGCCCTATTAAAAACCATACTATTCTCCTTTTCTCAGATTGCTTTTTTATTTTTCAGGTTACTCTATTTTGCATGATTACTTCATGCATTGAAAATATTTTGTTTAAATGTATAAAAATATTCTTCAAAGGGTTTCAGTCTTTCTGAAATAAAATGTTGCCATAAAATATTTTAAGTATCCCCTGAATGAAAGTTTAAGGATTTTTTTTTTTATTATTAAGCCTTTCAGTACTTATTTTGATTCAGAATGAACAGAGACTCTGAGTTTTGTCCAGTTTCAATATAACTAAGTATAGTTTCTTGTAACTAAATGTTACCATCACACTAGTTATCTTTAGAGACTACAGGAGAGAAGTACTTGGTACTGTATTAATACCATTTTACTATTCACTACCTCAATTTGCACACCTACTGACAAAGATCTCAGTTTACCAAGATCAGGTTTTTCCTCTAAGGAGATTTTCCAAGCACTTCTGCATTTTAAATTGCAATTTAATCTCAAAACAGTAAGGGCCAAGCAAAGTATTTACAATGGCTCATAATCTATCCCTAACCAACACTGCTAATGTTTTGCAGTGGTTTATGACATTCCATTTACACTGTTTTCATTTTAACTCCAGTACTCAGTGCACACTTCAGATATGAAGAGGCAATACTTACCCAAGTACAGGACACATTAAAAAAAAAAATTTAATCAAGATCTTAAAAAAAAAAAAAATTAAAAGAAAAAATCAAGATCTTTTATTTCTGATAACATCTGTACTAAAGAAGATTCTATATGCTTTGCATGCAGATTTGGTGAGATCTGATACCAATTATCCTTGACTGGTGACCTTCAGCAAAATTTTATAAGTATTTTCCCTCCTCTCTCTCTCCCATGTGGAAGCAGCTGATTGCAAAGGCTATTTCAACTTTTCTTGCTGTATTTATGTAACAGCAAAGAACATGGAATATTTGAGCTCTGTTAGGATGAAAACTGAAGCATTGTGCATGCCTTGAAAATTGAGTGCCTACTACTTGAGCTTTGTAAGGATAACCCAATAAACCTGTGCCTAGAATCTCTTAATTCTATGGATCATTCCTCTGTTTCTTAGGCACAGCAGATTCCTGAGAGAAAGAAATAGAAAAACTGCTGGGGAAAAAAATATTTCAACAGAAGCATCTTACTGAAGTCAGTGCTCCCAAAGTGTTTTAAATGAAGCCAGTCACTGAGGTCTTGCAATTAAAGCCTTGCATAATTATAAAATAATTAGGGCCCAATCTTGTAACATCTCTCTGGTGAACACATGCATCATATTCCCTTGATATACTTGTTCAGTAGGCACAGCCACTGCTAACGCTGATATCTCGGAACTAGCTTCACACAAACTAGCATGAGTATTGAGTAGGAGTAACAGAGCAAAGCTCAGGAAAGGCTACCATCTTAAATACTTACAGGTCTCCTCAAGCACGTTTTCTGTAGTCCACACTGCATTCTATTGCTGCAACTACTTTGCTAGCAGAAGCTGTCCTAGACCATTTAGAACTGCAGCGTAGCTCTATATTACTGTGATGATTATATAGAATCATAGAAGAGTTAGGGTTGGAAAAGACCTTAAGATCATCTAGTTCCAACCCCCCTGCCATGGGCAGGGACAACTCCCACTAAACCATGTCACCTAAGGCTATGTCCAACCTGGCCTTGAACACTGCCAGCGATGGAGCATTCACAAATTCCCTGGCCAACCCATTCCAGTGCCTCACCACCCTTACACTAAAGAATTTCTTCCTCAGATCCAATCTAAACTTCCCCTGTTTAA
>JASSUY010045308.1:0-25735 GCA_032466535.1 Forpus xanthops
GCCCATGGCAGGGGGGTTGGAACTAGATGATCTTAAGGTCCTTTCCAACCCTAACTATTCTATGATTCTATGACATGGTCTAGGGTGAGGTGTCCCTGCCCATGGCAGGGGGTTGGAACTGGATGATCTTAAGGTTCTTTCCAACCCAAACCATTCTGTGATTCTATGACATGACCAAATTGACAGTTAGTTCTTACATTAAAATATCCAGGTTAAGAGAACCCATTCTGCAGTGCAGACACACTGACATTGCAAAATTCCTTCCAAGTCAATAGAGCTGTGCTGAGATTTGTCTTCAGAAATTAACATGTTGCAGTTGGACAGCAGCTGTCAGATATGTGCATATATAAGACATTATTAGGTTGTTTCCTGAACATATCTGACTTGCAAGGGAAAATTCATTCTCCTTGCCATTATAAAGTCTTAACTAAATTCCCTCAACAAGTTTTAAAACCCAGAAATACAATGTATTACAGCATGGACTGGCTTACTCCATCACACCAGACATGAAGTATGTTGGTACCAAAACCCATTGAAATGTAGAAAGTACATTTGCTGCTTTTCTATCTTCACAAAAAAAAAGCATTTCCATAATGCTGTTACTGCACCAAATGTTAAACAATATCCTTAACACAGTTCAATGGTATTTATTCTTGAAGCATTTTTGAACTTATAAGGCTGACTCTTCATACATTTTAAGGTGTTCTTAGCTTAAATTTGTGCTTCTCTCACCATGAGACAGTGTGCAGGATGAACTCAAGCAACTGTGAGTGCTTTCAAGCACTCTTACATACAGAAATCTACTCTAAAAATAAAACTAGCATCATTTCAACAAAAAACTTTTGTGGCTAGCTATTTCCTTTTGAAACAAGAGCAACTAAATGTATTCACTTCACAAAATGATCAGTCTGTTTCTCATGAAGAAAAAACAGTTGAGGGCCTCTGATTCTTCAGCTTGCTCTCAAGAGTCTGTGCTAGAATTAACTGTGATTTCAATGATATACGACAGGAACACTTAACAAAATAGCACCTTGAAGCATTTTTTCATATGATTGTAGAGTTCTGCTTTGCAATAGCAAAGGCTGAAGAGACTTTGACTTTAGACACTAATTGCTGAGCACATTCAATTCACACACTCCTTGGTCCATGGTGATTTTTAGCGTATCTTGAAAACATTTAGAGTAAAGGGATTCAAATACTGTGTCAGCTGAGCAATGGGTTTCTGAAACATAGTTCAAATAACACATTTTTAAGAACCCTACAGCTCTTTCCATAACCTCTAATTCCTCCTCATGTCTTAGGAAGTAATTGCATCTCCCAGTGTATTTAAGTTGCCCACACTTGCTCATTTACCTCCAGTAGATTTAATAGGGCAGGGAGCTGAAGGAATGTCTCAATGTGCAGGACTTGTGCTACACATGTGGCTATATATATATATATTTAGAGAAGTGAAACTGAAGTTTTTCCCTGTGAGGGTGCTGAGGTGCTGGCACAGGGTGCCCAGAGAAGCTGTGTCTGCCCCATCCTTGGGAGGGTTCAAGGCCAGGCTGGACAGGGCTTGGAGCAACTTGCTCTAGTGGAAGGTGTCCCTGTCTGTGGAAGGGGGTTGGAACTGGAAGTTCTTAAGGTCCTTTCCAACTCAAACCATTCTGGGATTCTATGACTCTGTGAAGTATTTGGGGACTAGCTCAATGGTCTAACAAGACTTCAACGAGCACACATGATGTGAGTGGGTATTCTAGCATCACACATGGCTGCACTGAGCCCAGACAAACCATCACATGCTGAACCTAAGTACAATCAGGTGGAATCTGCCTTTGGAATAGAGATGAACAGTATCTGTGCTTCCCTGTTGAATCTTCCAGTTCAGCTTTTACTGTCTCTGGCTTAATTTTGTGAATTGTTTTTCTGCTGCTAGAGTACACTCAGGCCTTCAGCCTATTTTCAAACAGAGTAAAACTGCATGGGTACATCACTACCCAACTGTCTGCTGAAGGGGAACTGGCACAAGTTGGTTAAAGGCAAGTGAAGCTCTGGTATCTAGGGCCAGGTACTCCTTTATCCCCAGCTGAGTACACAAGCTCTTACATCTCTTACAGATAAGCAGGAAGACAAAGAAATGCCCTCGCCCCGCCCTTCCCTTTCCCCCCCCTCTCCCTGTCCCCCATCCATAGAGGCTGAGACATGGACTCTGGCAAAGTTGCAGCCAAAGACCCTTTAGTGCTGGTTACATAGTTTACATAGGTTATACACATGTACACATGTATGCATGAGTTCTGAACAAGACTGGCTAACTATGCTTGTCCACATGAACATGGTTGCCTTTCATCAGATAAGTGCTCCTCAATTCTCCCCTCCTACTTTCTCCTTTTCTTGCCAACTTCCCTCTGCATGTCTTGTTTTCTTTCTTGCGACTCCTCCTTGTATACTCAAGGTCAGTTCATCACACAGTCGAGGTCATCCTCTGTGCTTCGGTCAAGCTCAAAGCCCTCTACACCTACACCCTCCAGCATTTACACTAATCTCACCTCATTACAGCTGGGGCCCAGCATCGTTCCTAGATGGCAAGCACAAGTCACAAACCATTGGCTCTATGAAGATGCATCACCTTGGCAACTAACAGTTCACTTTTTTGTTCTATCTCCTCTCCTGCTTGCTCAATCGTACCTCAAAGCATTTGATTTTTAATCCAGACTGACTGTGCCAGCCAGATGCTGTTCAACCTACTTTAAAAAAACAGTTTTAGTTCTTTATACTCAGCAGTCTTTTACTCCACAGGGGGTTGAGAAACCACTCTGACATGCAAGAAGGACTCTCAACATATTGGCTTGCAATAAACAGTGAAAATTCACAGAATGGCTATTCCATAGCTCAAGTTTGCACACTGCTCACAAGTAGAAATCACTCCTGTATTTTTCCAAAAGCACTAAACAAAACAGAAACATTGATGAGCTACAAAAATGTTGCACACTGCCAGACTTGCTACCTAGGTGGAACCCTGAGGCTTCTGAGGGGAATTGTGAGTTTAACAGCCCAAATGCCTACCTGTGCTGCAGGGAGAGGTGGTGGAGGAGTAAAATTACTTTCTTCAGACAGAACAGTGCACTTCTCCTGCATAAACACAGACCAGAGATCAAAACCCTTTGGGAAACACATGGCTTACTCATGTAGATAATGTGGTCTTCAGCACTAGCCTGTATTTCTTGCTGAGCCACTGTTGCAGCTCACAGCAGAAGTATTGATTTAGCAGAACTTTCCAAGTGCTTTACTGTCAAGTAGTCAGTCACAAGGCAACTAGAGACAAACTCTGAAGCTGTGTCACAACATCTCTAAAGAAAAAGCCTCTCGATGAGAATGTCTACACAAGAAAAAAGGAGATGACACTTGATGAACTTTGTCAGAGAACCACTGTGATCATAAACCACAGAAGCATTTTACAGGTAAGAGACTGTAAAGAAAGACAAGCAAAGAAATGCTGCTTCAAGGATGCAGATACAAATCTGTGAAGGCAAATGCAGAAGGAGGAAAATACCTGTGTAAGGAGGTGGGGAAGATCAAAGATACATGACTATCTCCATAAATCAGTGTAGTTGTATTGACTTAAAAGGAGCTTCACAGATTGACTAGCTGAAAAGATTTGCAATTAGTAACTGTCATTCCACCAGAAAAACTAGTTGTATCTGGATGTGTGATTTTTGGCTCTCCTTCAACTCCTATTAACACTGTATCAAAACCTGCCTAAGTATGATTTATTTTTTAACAATTACACACAAGCCATTACACACTTCACCATTAGTCTTAAAAGGCTTCATTTTAATGTGTCACAAACCTCATATCAGTTTATATATATTTAATTATCACCTAGCATCACTGTTCCTATCCCTGTTCCTATAAAATAACTGTTAAAGAGCTAGCAGGTTTTGCTTTGAAGGACAGCCACACTGAGCTACGTACAGTAGCTTGAGAAACTACTTCCTCATGTTTCAAGGTAAGTATTACACCTTGAGAGCCAAGTAAATATCATTATGTATTTCCCCTATCAGTAAGCCATAGCAAAGGACAGGTATACAACTTCTGCATGTGGGCTGCCAGAATTTCATAGTTATTTTAAGTGACTGAGTTAGTATCAAGCACTTGCTGGTTATCCTCTGACCTCTGTTCAGGTTTCAGTGCAGCAGCAGAAAGTTTGGGGCAATCTGGAAGGAGGAAAGCTTCTTCCAGCAGAACACACCTGCAGGGGCAGGGAGTACTTTAGCGAAGGTCAAACAAAACCTTGCGAGATCTCTGCTTAAAACCCCAAATGTCAAACTGTCCATTTTAATAAAATACTTCTTCTTGGGTTCCCTGAAAACTTCTTGCTCCAACTTACTGAGTTCTAATGAATGGAGTCCCACACTGAACCCTTGCAGCATTAGAGTGAACCCTTCTTAGTGGCTTCTTCCACTGAACATTCCAGTGCTGTGGTGCTTAAATAAGAAACAGGAAGATCACAATTTAGTCACCCAGTGCTCAGATGGAAGAAAAACAAGGCTCTTGAATACGCAGGGATTCTGTGAGGGAGGAGAGATCACTTTTTGTCTTCCTGCATGCTCTAAAGAAGACCAAAACAATTTGGAAGTGTTAGGCATGGGAAAAAATAGGGGCAGTGCAAAATACTTCTCCAAAGTGGACTGACGAATTTGAATTATAGTAATTGTTATGTATCATTATAGTATTAGAACTAAATTATTCAGTATCCAGTGTAGCAAGTAATAAGAGAGCCCTGGATCTTCAGATCTAACCACCCTTCTCAGTGCAAGGCCAACACAGAAAGTATTTGGGTACTGAGACAGAAGGGTTACTCAGGACTTATGTATTCCAGTCCCATTCACTGATCACATGTTGGTGTTTGGAGGGCTTTAAATTCCCCCCATCACGATTTAACCCCAGCTGGCAACTAAGCACACACAGCCACTCGGTGTGACACAGCTGAGCTGAGCCTTTTGTATGAGCATTGCAACTGCAAATACATTTGGAAGTCTGATTTCATTCTGTTTCTTCTAGCATACGAGGTCAGTCATGCAAGGTATAGTGAAGGCTGACAGGCAGAAAGACAGCTTTCTCTCCCTCTCTCTTCCCCCTCAAAGCATTTTAATTTACTGAAGGAGTCTGTCATAACCCTTCCACACAGCTACACACACTAGTATGACTATGTACATTCAGGACTGCGTGGCAGGTGGTTAAATAGTTTCTTTGGCTTTACATTCTTCAGTCTTGACTGACTGCTGTATCTGCTCATTGCCTTCTGAAGGCCTTCTCAAAGAAAGGCTGGGTTAGATCTAAGACTTGAGCTGGAGACCCTACTGTGTTTTCTTCCCCAGACTTGACACAGCTGACCCCATCTTCCCAGTTCAGGCCGTACTTGCGGACTGGAACATTTTCTCCTGAGCAGACAGCAGGCACACCAGCAGCACACATCCTAACAATCCTCTTACCTTGTCCAGAAGTCCCCTTGTACTTGTACTGTATGTTTCATACTGAGAACACTAATTATGACCTTTGTCTGTGCCACTGTAGTTCTTATAGTAGTGACTTGGCACTGCAGTCCTTACAGTAGTGAAGCCAGTGCAAAGAACACTTTAAGCAACTTATTAAATTGCCCTAAAATGCCTGGGTATGATAAAGATATGCTTTCTGAGTGTCATCAATGTACAGAGTCAGAGAGAAAGCAAAGAAAACAAGCGTTCTTTTAGAAATGTCCAACTAAGACCCACATTAGCCAAACAGGCTTCAATTTCATTCAGATCATATGTTCCCAACATAAGAAGGTCATGGCCTCATAAACAGACTGGAACTACCAGCAGAAGATTCATATAGAAATATAATTCAGTAAGAGCTCCTGAGAATGGAAACCATGCAGGTTATTTTTACTTTATTAAAATTCCCCCAGTTCTGAGCTCCAGGATGTGTATGCAGCCTGTACCAAAACATGGTTTTGAAAGGATTAGCAGCCACGAGTAGATGGAAGGAACAAGATACAGAATGTCACTGCACTACATAATTTCCTCTCCATCTCTTTGAAAGGCTTTAGGAGTTTTTGAAGATTAGTCGGACTAAAATTTTCTTTTAATAACAGGCAGTTCCTTCAGGTGTCCATTGCAGACAGCTATTTAGAGCCTTCTGATGTACTGCAGGTTTTATAGCTATAGATAATCATTACCTGCGGAGAGCAACATAATCCACCGCAACTAACTCTAAGGTTGCTTAGCACACAATATCAGAACAAGCAGCAAGACCCTTAATGCTGCTGGGACTCATTTGCTACAATAACAGTTTATACTATATGATTGCCAACCCAAAAATATCCTCTTCCTCCACACAAGGAGGTGTAATTTATCTGCTTTTTGATGGATCTCATTTTTGTCTCAAAGGTGGTGATCCTAAATCTAATACCATATATAGAAAGTATCATTCCATATTCTGCAAATACACATCAAGAGCAGTTCTCATCCTGCTGTAATATTACTTTCCAATTTTGCTGGACCCAACACACAATGTGTGTGTGCCTCTATATGCAGTTTGTTCATAAGCTCATGTTCATTTACTAGAGGCTGGAATGCTCACTGATAGGAAACATTCAAGCACACATGAGTTGACAATTAATATTTAAAGGCAGTTTAGAGAACTGCAGATTAACTCATCTGTAACTAAAATCCTAGGCTTATGTTGTGTTCAGATCCACATGCTTCGCAATGAACTTTATGGGAAAGAACAGCACATAAAAATAAGCACCAAACAAAGCAAATAAACTTAATAGCCCCCCAAATTATTTCTGTATGTAGGTATTTCTATACACAATTTTTTTTCCTCACTCAGTATGATTTATAACCAGCCTAGAACAGGACTGAACACATTCAAGTCATGTAGCCCTTAGATTTTAATATTACTGTCTCACTAACTTTGTGTTGATGCACTCATTATAAAGATGATTACAAGATGTCTCAGATGCCAGTGTGGGCACATGTGAGTTCAGCCAGAGAAGGATTTGATTTAACAAGTAAAATATATTAAACCAATGTGGGCACATGTGAGTAAAGTCAGAGAAAGATTTGATCTAACAAGTAGAATATATTAAATAATTTCCCTTGTGAAAATTGTTTCATTTAATATGGTTCTAAATGCTCTAAGAGTTTGCAGGGGAATAGATTTCTGAAAAGAAAGCAGAAAGAAGAGGAACAAAGAAAAATAAGAAAAAGGAAGGGGAAAGAAAAACATCAGCAGAGTACTGGAGATTCCTACACGCGGGAAGCTCAACCGGCTGCATTCTGTGCCATGACCTCCTCAAGAAGGGCAAGACACAGGAGAGAACAGGCTTCCCATTCCAGCATGTACTGTTCTTCAAGATGTAAAAACATGTCAACTTGTGCCCAGAGTGACCTCAAAGAAAGAGAAGTCAGCTAAGGGGAGGTTGTCAGCATAAAACCGAGGAAGACAGTGTTATTTTCCAGGATTTTTGAACAGAACTCCTTTAATGTCTGACAGACATCTTGGTCAGTGATAGTAATGCACTAGCAGTATTTTATATGGGACCTCAACTGCCAGGGAGCTGTAAGGCAATATAATTACTGTTTTATTTTCATGAATGTGTGAATTCAGTTGATAACAAATGTAATATTTCCTGTTCTAGGTGGAACTGTCAGGCAACTGTACAAAGCATGTCACAGTTACAGCACAGATCACCGGGGCTGGGGAATAGTTGTGACAGGTAGATGAAAAGAGTCGGAGTACATATGAGAGCTTTGAGGCCAGCTTTGTCCTGAGTGTGGGGCATGACCACCCTCTTCATCTATGACTATTGTCGTATGTCTGAATATTGTGCTGGCTTGATTCTTCTTGTCCTTAACTCATATTGTTCAGGGACAGGGAGCAGAGACAGAGCAAGGGTTTGGGATAAAGCCAGACAGAACGGAACTGACTTGTCTCTTATTATAATAATTATCATAATAAAGATTAATATATTAATTAGTGTTCAAGAAGACAGAAAGAGTTGAGACATTCTTCAGTTCATTGTACCAAAAAAGTCATGTTTACCTTTAGCCTCCCCTTCTGGTTTTAACAAATGTAACAGTACTGACACTGCGCTTTCTGGATCTACATTTGTGTGCCAGTGATTTAATAGCACAACTATGCAAGGTCAGGCTTTCATCTTTATGTAAGAAACTTCTAAGAGTCACGGTGAAGAACCAACTATCATATTTCACTTAGGAAAGGAAAAACATTAAAAACTTTGACCATCTACTTTGTTTTAAAACATATTTAATTTCACCCATAATGTAAAACATCAAGAAGCAATAGGAGTTCAAGTCTTTTGTTCTGTTAAAGCAAAGAGCTGACAGATCATCACTCCTGGGCAACAAAGGCAGAGAGGACTTGGTGGACTCCATCTGAACCCCACCAAGAAATGAAAGTAATCCTTTAGGGCAAGGAAGTTAAAGTCTGTGAATGTTGCACTTACAGAAAGACTGATTTGAAGTAAGACTCTCAAATTGTCCTTTTATTCAAACAAACCAACAACCTTACAGGACAGGGTCACTTCTGACCCCACAGTACGTGTTACCTCAAGACCTTGGTAGGTTCTTTCTCATCAAAGCTCCTTGCAGTGTACTCTTTTACCCCACTACAATCTGCTTTGATTTATATTAAAACCCCATAACTGTCTCAAGGCCTGGAGAATTTGCAGACAAGATTCTGACTTTGAGGCATTACTTCCACAACACTTACTTCAATACTTAGCATTCGAAGGATTCTGAAAGGTCATACTCCGCAGTCATGATGGAAATCACACAAGCCTGCAAAAATGTGATGTGCTCTACTTAAAAATGTCTCAACTCCTCACCAGTTACAAGCTACAAACCTGTAAAATCAGCATGGGTTCAATAAAGTGAACTGCTAAGGAAATAAGGAATATTTTTAACAAGTAGTTATACACACAAAAAAAAGCAATGAGAGGCTTTGTGGCACTTCTCCCTTTATGTATCACAGAAGTACTGATGAAAATTATGCATAACATCAGCTTGAAGAACAGGCAAGGAAATTCAGTGCCTGCCTGAAGCTTGGAAAACCTTAGTTTCACCTCTACATCTTGTACACATTCAAGATCTCAGCAGTCTCAAAGACTAGGTCCTTTGTCTCTGCATTTCAGCTTCTCCATTTAAAAAGAGGCATACAAAGGATTTTCCCTGCCCATGGACACACTGGTGACAATACTATTTAAAGATCTGAATAGTTAGATACCTCGATGAATCCTAGATATCTTAACTGCTAGAGTGATGGATTGTAACAGATGAGCAAGTACTTTGACCAACTTAACATTTTCAAGACACCTTCTAGGGTCTTACATTTAAAACATCGAAAGACTTTCACAACATCTAAATAGGTAGGGCATAGCTTAGCTTCACAAGAGCACCTGCAACTGTCATCATTCCAACAGACACTAAGCAGGCATAAGGAGCATGAAAATACAGGGTCCAGACCATTTGTCCTTTAGCTTCCCATTTTACAAGATCATAATGAATATGCACTTTGGTAGCCTGATGTAATTTGTGCTGAAGTCTCTGTGATTAATGCACTTGTGATTACACAACCTTTCTAAAAATAGTTATAGACATAGGAGAAGATAAACTTACACTTACTCCAAATGATCCTTCTGGATCATTTAAAATACATGTTTGCCTCCTAATTGATTTTAAATGCTCCCTATTGTGTTTGCTGTAATGCTGTTCTTTACGCATGGCACATATTGAGGACAATTGGTAACAGGTTAAAACTTAGTTTAGATTGGATATAGGGAGGGGGTTCTTTACTGTGGGGGCAGTGTCGAGCTGGAATGGGTTGCTCAGGGAGGTTGTGAATTCTCCATCCCTGCCGGTGTTGAGGGCCAAGGTTGGACAGGACCTTGGGTGATGTGGTTTGGTGTGGGGTGTCCCTGCCCGTGGCGGGGGGGATTGGAACTTGATGAACTTGAGGTCCTTTCCAACCGTGACTATTCTATGGTTCTATGATTTGTGAGTAAAATAGAAAAAGAAACCAAACAAACTTTGTTTTGGCAAAGTGTAAGTGGAATAAAAGTGTTTTGTTAAATAGCGTGTTAGACTGATACAGAGTGAGATCATGATAAGGACAGAGATAAAGATATCTGGTAGTTCCCCACATAAGGTGATTTACTACGGAATTAGGCAGACCCTTCTCGTAGATTCCTAAAAATGCCAAATCCTTAAGCTAGCTGCCTCACAATAAAGCAGCAAAATGCTGAGGACCCAGAATCTGTTTTTTAATATTGCTTCTCTGATAGTTTCTTGCAGCTAGTGCAAGATGCAAGCACCCTCAGCAAAGCTACTTCTATGATATGTTGGCGACAGCAAACCTTAAACCTTAAAAAGCAGCTCATCCAATTGTGCTTCTGTCACCAGCTGGTTTCATTTGGAGAGTCTCAAACACCAGTGTAAACAAATATGCACAAGGTAAAAGCAGGCATGCTGACCCTTTCAGTAATTTACAATGCACTGCACACTTCTGACTTTTTTAGAAGTCAAACTCAGTAGCTAATAGTAATACTTTGTAGTAAAGGTTGATGCTTTCCCTTTTAGTCTTAAAGGCATCATTTAAGGTAGAAGCAGCACTTTTCTCCAGAGGTAGGAAAATTGAAGGTGAAGGAAGCAAAATGGGTTGTAAAACACACCGTAAGTGCTGTGTGGCTGCCCTTGTTATACAAATTTGCTCTCTTTTCCTCATTTCTAACCCCATCCATCCATCCATCCATCCATCCTATGATGAGGACACCTGAGGAGCATAGAGATGGACGTGGTTCCTGAAGGATGCTAAGAGCTCAGTGTTGACTAGCAACCACTGCACATTGGCTTTACTACAGGGCAGTCCCATATGCTACTTCCTGCCTCCGCCCCTGTACACCCATTTTACCGGGTGCTGCAAAGCCTTCATTTTCCTAGTTGATAATTTCCAGTCTAGAAGAAAGCAATACATGACTGAACATCTCTGTGTGCTTTTAAATGCTGAAGATGTACACTATAAACAAGAGGAAATTATTCTTGGCAATAACTCCATAAATATGTGATATACACTATTGTGGTGGACTCATAATTGACTAATTGCTAGAACTCATAGTGGCTTTCCAGTATTTGAAGGGGGCCTATAAGGATGATGGAGAAGGACTCCTCATCAGGGACTGGATGATAGGAGAAGGGGTGATGGGTTCAAACTTAAACAGGGGAAGTTCAGACTAGATATAAGGAAGAAGTTTTTGATTGTGAGGGTAGTGAGAACTTGGCACATTCTCCATTCTTGGCAGTGTTCAAGGCAAGGTTGGACAGAGCCTTGGGCAACATGGTCTAGTGTGAGGCATCCCTGCCCATAGCAGGGGGTTGGAACTGGATGATCTTGAGGTTCTTTCCAACCCAAACCAGTCTGTGATTCTATGGATTGAACTATTAAATTTCAAGAGTCAATATCACTCTAATGTTAGCTGGAGATAGATGCCAGCTCTGTCAATACTCATTGTAAGGTGCAGAAAATTAGAAAACAAGCATACTTGATCAGTTTTCACTACTGATGGTTATTGACTGCTATTTGATTATTAATCACTATGTCAGAGGCTAATCATTCCATTTTCCATAAAAAAGCCATTTTGACTGACTTGACATGATTCCTCACCCATGTTCAACAAGGGAGCAGAAAATGAATACAAAAGCCATGAACATCTATATTCCAGCAAAACTGGAATGTTAATCGAACCATTTGCTCTGTGTGTTGTGTCTTTAGAGAGTCAGCTCTTCCAGAGAACTCTAGCTGAGCAGAAGGATGCCTTACTGCCTAGCAGAAAGCAAACTTGAGTTGGACAGTGAGTTCTGCTTTGTGGCACATTTCACCTACGCTGCAGAAATTGCGGAATATCAGCACTTTAAAATGATGAACATGTGCCGCACCTGGTTCCTGAACAAAGCACAACGTGGGACTCTCCCCTGATGACTTCTTTTTGATGAAATCATTGAGCCAAGGCAGAAAGCTTGAATTACAAAAAGCAGCAGCCTGAATAGGCCTGCTTACTTCTGCTTAAATTACCTTTTCTCAGGGAAGACTGCCTACTTTATCAATAGCTCTGTCAACACTTTCAAACCCCCTCAGAGGAATTCAGAATATTGAATGTAAATAAGCCACCTGCTACCAAAGATCAAAACAAGACTGATTTATTTACTTATTTGAACTGATAAAGATGGGGCCCTGCATGCAAATAATGAAACAGTCCCTATATCTTTCCTTAATCTCTGTGTTTGAAGTGTGCTGATAATGCTTGAACTGAAAACTTCCACTGGGCAAATGTGTGACAACAAAGGAACTTGAAGATGCGTGTGCTTGGCTATGTAACATCAGACAAATGCAACCCAGAATTTGATGGTTTGTGCATGTATCACCTAAACAGTTCACTGTAGCACAAGGGAACTCCAGGAAGGAAATAACAGGGTCTTATCACAGAAGATTATGAAATCAAAGGCCTCCTTTTTCAGGCAATGCTGTTAAAGTTGCAAGGAAGCCACTGACCCTCGTACTATCCCGTGGAGGGCAGATTCACATCTGTTGCTGGCATGTGCACAATCTATCCCTATGCTCAGAGCTGGCTGAAGGCTGGGACATGAGGTCCAGCACAGCAAACATAGTAACCTCTTCCAGAGGGTAAAGTTATCTGGGTGACAGAAATGCTCAAGTATGGTTTTGGTTTGGGGAAAAATATACCAAGCTCCTCTTTCCTTCCCTCTCAACATTTTATACTGCCATAAGAGTAAATACAGACTCTAAAGAGAAGAGAGAAGTGGAGTACGTGTAGTGTGACAGACCCATCAGCATAAGTATCCTTGTCATTTTAACCTTGAGCTGTCAGAGCTTGTCAAGCCTTATTTTCCTTTCTGCTTCCTTTTTATGTTTTCCCTTCTACCCTCAGCTTCAGCCTTCCTGAGCAGGCAAGAGGGGTAGATTTTAGTCCATATTTCATAAGTCAAAATTCACTTCTGAATTCTTTGTAATTCTGCCCATTATCTCCATATCTGTGCTTGACTGTCACTTATCTACACAATTAATTATTTATTTTCACTTTTCATTATCTTAGAATGTAAAGCATACAGCAATTATATATATTTAATTCTTGAGCATTTTCTGCCTGACATACTTCATTAGCAGCACATTCTACAGTGTGGATATGAAGAATTTCATACAGTTGTAACAGCTCAAAGATGTTCTCACAGCTGCCAGTGGGAGCTTTGCCATTAGCTTCAACGGGGACAAATTCACGTTTCACATTTGTAATGCAGGTGCCCATAAGAAATAATTTACTATCTTTTTAACAGTCCCCTTCTTACCATTAGTACAAATGAAATTACTTACACTGACTATATTCCAGTACACACTTTCAATAATATTTTAGCTGCCATTTTCTCACTGTTTGCTAAGGTTTTTCTAAGAATACAATTCTCAGAGCATCCCTTTCAAAAACATGCTTCTTAACTAGCATGTTCTTGGTTTCAAGGCGAACATTCTGTTATCTATTCAGTCTTTCCACTGACATTGCTCAGAATAAGATTTGAGATTTGATGGCAACACATATTCCTGTGTCAAACATATTCTGTTCTCGTATGCAGCACAACCAAAATTAGACAATAATGACAGGCAAACAAGGCTTACAGGTGTTGGAAACACACAGACAACAATCCTACCACACTTACATCAGTAAGTATGATTTAAAATGGAGATTTCGGTATTTCTAGCATCCCACATGCTTTGGGTCATATTCAAGCAATGTAGCAGTAGAAATGGTGTGAAAGATAACTATAGTGCAACAGAAACTATTTTATGACAGAAAACAGTTTCACATAAGCTACCCTATGTAAAAGCTATGGATCAATTTAGGTGAACAGACAAGTCAGTACAGAAGAGGCTCTTGAAAGAAAACTAAGCAGATGGTTCACTGGCACATAATATATCTTCATCTTCTCATCTCAGGCTGATGGGAGATGGGGAGAGAGAGACTTAGAAATGAAAAAAGTGTTTTGAAGGAAACCAAGGCCACACATGGGTAATTCTGTTAAAAACTACATGTAACCAGGTCCAGAGTTTCCACCTGAATCCAACATTTCACAATGGACATACTTACCTCTAATATTGTTAACTAATCCATGGCCTGCAGCATTTCGAGACTGAAAGAGAATGAGACTGGGAATTTTTTTCTGATGTTGCTTCCCATCCATTGAAGTAGTGCTGTGAAGATCATGGCAAAGGCATGGTAAGGCAACTAAGCACATGCCATGCAAGGAACCCGAGCTGTTTGTTAAATGTGGCAAAACCAGCCTGAGTTGTTGTCACATCCACATATCACAAAACAATGACTAAGGTTAAAAATGATGCCCTCATACAGTTCCTATTTACATGCACATTACTTTCAGGGGCAAATAACAGATTGACTATTGGTGTTATGAAGGTAAAGGTAGCAAGAGAAGAGTGGTATGTGTGTCACAGATACGCAACCTAGCCAAGTTTAAAGCTGAATATTTTCAACACCACATTGACATGCCTTGGTAAACTCTCTGGCTGACGATCGCGGCTTCTTTTTGTCACATTTCCCTTGACTTCTTTCTTTTTTCCTTCAACAAATACGATATGCTTCACTCCAAGAAAGAGAGAAAAAAATCTACCATTCTGCCACAAATGTGTAATGTTGCTGGCAACAAGCATTGAGTCCCAAGTATCATTTTTAGTTGGAAACCATTCCAGGAGGGGTTGCTAACTATTTCTGGAAGTAGTACCACAGAAAAAGCAGGTTTGGATCCAAACCTTTTCTAGCAGGGCAAGCCCAAGTATTTGCTGGCATCCAAACATTATTTTTTTTTAAGGAACCTATGGATTCATGCTTAACAACTATTTATCCATTTCCAAATCCTGATATACTTCTTTCCCTTGAGAGATGATATTCTCAAGAGGACTTACAGTAACAGGGGCTTGGGAGAGGTATTAAAAATTATATAAAGGCTTACTTGAAGTAGATGAGAACAGCAGCAGCCTGAGCCTTTAAATCAGGCCTCCAGTCTGCTTTACAAAACCTCCTGAAATGCCTGAACAAAAGGACAGTAACTTTCCCTTTAGATACCAATATTCAAAATTTAAACCTTAACACTCTGATTCAGGCAATGCCCTGGGAGCATTTGGATATATTTCTTGAGGAACAGTTTTTGTAATGTCTCAAGGCATTCACATTTCTCCCAAGGTGCATGAATGCCATCCTCCAAACGCATTAAGCTGCTCTGCTCCTAAAGGTGAGGCAGAATTTACCAGTGAAGTGAGAAGGATCAGTGGATATCTGTGAGGCATGTGTGTGCACATTCACCCAGAGAAAGCAGCTTTCCTGATCTCCTGACCTGCAGGTTAGCTTTTTTGCATAGCCCCATGCAAGCTTCAGAGAATGGGAGCTTGGGGATCAGCTCAAGTAGAGGAATCAGTGCTCTATTACTGGTGGAAACGGGAGGAGTAAGTTGGGTTCTGCAGCCTCATCAGCCTGTTCTGGGCTGGGATTTCCAGTTTACTGGATCCTGAGTTCTGTGACCTCAGTCTGCTATGACAGCTGCTTTTTTGGTTGTGGATATGAAAGCTTAGCTGTCCTTTGAGTAGTTACTGCTCCTAGGTGAAGAACTGTGTAAGCTTGCCCTGCTTCCCCACTACTGGTGCTGCAATAGTGGTGCTCACTACTGGTGACTAATAGCAACCCTTAGTCACACAGAGCTAGGGAAAGCTGCTAATGTCATCACTTATAGCTCAGGAACTATAGCACTCACTGAAAACATACCTCTCAAGGTATGGTTCAAAATGGCTTTTGGGTCATAGGTCTCAACCTATAGAAGGAGTGCCAGAAATCATCAAGCTATCTAATACACAGCTCAAAACCAATTAAACCATTCTTCCTTTTCAGAAACAACTGAAGATTCATCAAAACACAATTCTGATTCACCTACATTAGCACTTTGCCACGAAGTAAGGGTTGCTTTCTCTCTTCTTCCTCTCTCTAGTCTGCTACATATCTATACAGTATCAAAGAGCTCCAGAGGGAGGATCTGGCGCACAGTGGTCTATCAGCACATGATGACTGCGTTCTCACTGGAAAGCCAAATGCAGATTTTTTTCTCTGAACACAGCAAGATGGTTTCTTGAACTACAGGATTAAGGGGTGCTGGCTTGACGTTATGTTTTGAGTAAGACGTAGATTTGTAACTCAAGGAGAAACATCCTGGCTGCCAATACTGAGGGAAAGGAGGCATCCAACTCCAGGTTACACTTGGCTACTCAAGTCCCGTTTCTACCTTATCAACCAGTAAAAACTGGTTACTCCAGACAAGTTCCTTATATAGAGCATACAGATGCCTAGCTTGTGGTTGGAGGTTACATGCAGCAGTGAGATGAGTATAGCTTTGGTACGTACATCCAAAGGTTTCAACTTTTGAAGGAAACTGAAGCCGTGAATAACTATTCAGGGAGAATGCAGCTTAATCATCAGAGTGCCAGTTCTAGGAAGTTCCCTCTATGTAAGTAACAGTGAAGCTCCAGGACTTTATCTCCTCACTTCAGAAGGGTAGAGACAGTTTCTACTGTGAAAAGAAAGCACTGAGTTTCACATCAGTATCTATGTGAGCGTGAGGTGAAGTCAACTGAGAATGTGAAGGATGCAGAACAGTAACCAAAACAACAGAAAAAAACTCCTGTTTGACCTAAGGAGTGGCTAAGACAGCAGATATTTTTAAAGAAAATATGTCTAGTTTGAATATGCACATGGAAACAGCTTTTTAATTCACTGCACCAAGTGGAGATAGAGAGAGTCTCGCTGAAGGGACAGATGGTTGGGTTCCTAATTGGTATATGCAGTTTGTTATGCCTGCAGATTACACTGCTCTCATCTTCATGTAATGAATTGCTTTTCCACACGTTTCACATTAAGTTACTGGGAACAGAGAATTCTTCATTGGGTAGCAGTGAGAGTACAACTGCTGTAGGTGCAGTGAGTTTCTCATTTTATTTTCACTATCTTCATTCCAAAAACTCTACAGCAGCCAGATTGTCTGGCCTGCAAAAATAGCTACGTAGAGGCATTTTCCTCACTGTGTGTACATGCCAGAGAGTCAGGGAGAAGCAATCTCTCAGGATGTAGGATAGAAGTGATACTGTGTCCTTAACTTACTCTAGCTCCATCTCTGGGTAGAGTCAAAAACATCTCTTGCAGAAGGTTTATAACAAGTAAGAACAGGAAACTTCCATCTAAACATCCACTGAAATACCAGCCTGGTTCTGAAGCTGGGAACCTGGGAAAGCTGGTTTCTGGATCTCCTGAATAGTTCTAGTAGATTATTCAAATGTTTTCTAATTCAGTACTGTTACTCTTTTTGGGCTTAAAATTTGTGAATAAGGGAAGAAAACAGAACAATTCTGCAGTCAGGCTGTATCAGAACTGATGGGTGGGATCACCCCTAAACCCACAAGAAACACCTGTATCTGTTGTTCATCCATGTTGTAATGCCATGTAGTGGCACTTTCTTGCATGTAGTTCCTAGCCTGTCTGATCTGTCAGGGTGTTTAGAGCTTAACTGTAGCAGTGGTGCTAAAAAAAAGCTTGCCTGACAGCAGAAAACCTGCCATTCCTTGTTTTTTTGTTTCCTTTTTTGCCTGCTTTTCAAGCAAGCTTTAAGATTCACCAAGCGCTATAAAGTGACTGGTTCTTATGGAAGAAGGGAACTTGGAATAGCATTAGCATTTTGCCCAAGAGATAGTAAGTCCAAGTAGACAGAGTGCATTCAATGCCAACTGCAAATATAGGGTAGTAAAATATATATTGCCATTAATGGCCATTACCAGAACAGGCACAGAGACTCAGCCATGTAACAGAAATTGCCAACCCAAGCTCAATGCCCACGAACATCAACAGAAGCCTTCTGTCAAACTCAGTATATATTAATAAGGAGATATTTTTGGTTGTTGCTCAAATAGCTTACACTTTTGCTCTTCTGGTGTGCCAATGGGACTCACTCTTCTTGTTTACTCTGACAAGATCTTCTAGGTCAAACATCTGCTTTCACATCCCCTTCTTTTCCCACCCCAGAAGCAATCTCCTATTGCTGAAGGTAGCTCTGCAGGTATTAATAATCCTTAGATACATTGATGAGTATTGTAAATAAACAGCATAATGAGGACATTCTTAATAAATGACAGTAGTGGTACCTTAGGACAGGTAATCATATTGATTTCTAATCCCAGCATATCCCTGGTGCTGAGAGGCTTTTATTATTAGCATCTTCCCAGACTTTGTGTCAGATTAAACCTCCACTGTTTTCTTGTTTGACTTCAATAACAACCAGAATTTTGTTCTGACTGGAGTAAAAGAATATTAAGAAATGAGAGCAAAAGTAGAGGAAGTTGCAGATTAAGCAGAAGAAAATAATTCTGCTTTGCTTTGCTATGCTCTTTCTCCAATACTAACAGGCTGAATAAAAAAGGGAAAATAAGAAAACAAAACCCAAATTCAGCACATATACTGAGAAACAAAATGTGCGTTTACTGTTCCTGCTTAGATCTTAAGGCTCCCATTGTTCAACAGAAAGAGAATTTTTAGTTTAAACCATTTTCATATATGCTCCAAATACTTCAAAAGCAAACATCCATTATTTGATCTCAGATGTCCTTTTCAAACAGCTGAATGGCTTTTAGTTATCTTACAGCCCTCTTCCATGGGGAAGCTGTTTTGTTCTATTCAGTTTAGCTGGACAGTATACAGGCAACCCTCTCTGGTAGTTCCTTTACCAGTAAGCCATCCAAATCCCAAATCGCTTCCTCCTCTTTACTCACAAGGCCACAACATTGTGCATGCAGATGGTAGCAGTGGATGGATGAGCCAAGACACAGTAGCACTCCAGATTTTCTGCAACCCACATCCTCCTTAGCACACAACAATGGCAGTCTTTGCAGTATGTTCACTATTGCAATAAGAAGAAAAAATTTCTGATCTAATATTAGGAACTTTCTTCTGCATACAGGTGCACAAAATCTAGCAGATAGACTAGCTATTCCTGAACCTTAGAATAGATGCTCTGCTGTCATCTGAAAAGGAAATGCTGGCACAGAAAATGAGATCTGGATTGATGAAATATCACTGAGATCTGAATCTTGCTATGAACACAGACTGATGGTTCCTGGGGGTACTGCTCAGCTCCTAACATACCTTCAAGCTTGACTTTTAACCACCAAACCAATTTAATCCCAACATTTATCTTGGCCGTGCCCTACACATATCATCATCTTGTCTTTTACACTGTTACTTTCTCAAGGTATCATTTGATTGTCAAAACCTCTCTCACAGGAGCAGTATACCTACAACAAGGGTACTTGACTAGCAATTGTGTCAGGCTTTTGATGCAAACCAATTACATTATACAGATGCAGTAATATATAGGAGATTGCATAATTTAGCTAGTTCTTATTCTTCACACAACCATTTTGAGAAATAAAAAGAAAAATATTCGTAATTAAAGACTTTGGAAATGTTTTACAAATTTTCATTAAACACTATGGAGTCCTAGAGTGACGGGCCAGCAAATAAAGGGGGACAAATGAATAGTCACATGAGAAAGTGTTTCCAGTATCTTAAATTCCCCCTTACCCTTCATACAGCAGAAACATTTCTTAGACTTTCACTTAACCGGCACATTGTGTTTCTTCTCCATTGCCCCTTTTGTTCTACTCTTTTTTCGACACTCAGAGCAATAGAAGGACACAGAACTTTGGCTGTATTTATATTGCAGGTTTAATGGGTGGTCTTAAGAGAATATTTAGGCACACTAAGCCCCTCAACCACTACCTGTTATTACTATGTTTATCAGATGAACCTGGATCAGGATCCAAGATTGAGATACAAGCTCAGAGTACTTACTGTCACACTAAGTTACAACATGAAAAAAACTAATTGTGCCATGCTGAACCCCTCCAAGACTCATTCTTGACTCAAAGCACGCTCAAGCCTTACCTACCTTGTGCTTCTGATTATGTACTGAAGACCCACCTTTATACACAAGTATATAAAAAATTGTATGTGCATATCTATGCATATGTGTACATTTATATATGTAAACATGCATCCATGTAGACAAATAATGCAGATAATAGGTAAGATACATGAAGACAAAGTACTCAGTAACATGTCCTGTCTTTGGCTGAGCTCATACTTCTCATATGGAGAACATGCCACTTTGGAAGAGGCTGCCTTGGAAATGAAATAGTATCTTCCACCTCTTAGAAAAAAGGTGGACAGAAAATCCTGCTTTTGGCTTACTGCTGTGGTTTAAGCCGTAAATCACGCAGTTCGCTCACTCACTCCCCCCTCTTTCTTCCCCCAGCCCCCGGGGGGTGGGGAGAAGAATCAAAAGAATGTAACTCCCACGGGTTGAGATAAGAACAGTTCCATAACCAAGGTATAACACAAACCACTGCTGCTACTACCAGTAATAATAAAATACAAAGGAAGAGGATGCAACTGTTCATCATCCGACAACTGAGCCGTGAACTGAACTCTTCTGGGTTCCTGACCCCAGTTTTGACATCCTGGGAATAACGTGCTGTGGTATGGAATACCTCTTTGGTCAGTTTGAGTCACATGTCCTGTTTCTGCTTCCTCCTGGCTTCCCCTCCTTCCTGGCAGAGCATGAGACTCAGGAAGTCCTTGGTCAGAGTAAACTTTCTAAGCCATAACTATAAGCACTGGTGTTATCAGCGCTGTTCCCAGGCTGAAAGTCAAAAACACAGCGCTGCACCAGCTACTAAGAAGGAGAAAAATGACTGCTGCTGCTGAACCCAGGACACTTACATGTTTAAAGCTTTAAAAATGTTACCCACTACAGTTCCTTATTTCCAGAAACAAGAAAGCTTTAGACAACATCATTTTTATTCTCTTGCAAAATGGACACATTTTACCATGAAGATTTAGTCAGACTTTCAGCTGTGGCTTCACCTTTCATTGCTGTTTCTTGTAATGTTTTTTTGTACAACAATTGCACAGGTAAAGCTGATGTACTCGATGCCTTTGTTGTCTCAGTTTTCACCAGCAAATTCTCTCCCAGATCACTCTGCCTAGAGGCAAGATTCAGGGAAGAGACTGCCAGAAGTGGAAAAGTATCAAGTCAGTGATGGCTTGCGAAATCTTAACCTATGCAAGTCCATTGCAGTTGATGAGATGTATCTAGGGGTGCTAATAAAGCTGACCAATGTCACTGTGACACCCTGTCATCCTGGAAAGGCCATTTAATCAGGAAAAGGCCTACTATGGCTGAAGAAAAATAGATGTGGCACTCATCTTTAAAAAAGGCAAGAGAACGAAGACTCAGGGAGCTACAGGCTGCTTTTCCTTTCTTCAGTGCCCCCAAAATCATAAAGCAAGTCCTCCCAATGCACATTTCTGTGTAGATAAAGAAACAAAAGGGTAACTGGAAATAAATAACCAGAATTCATTTACCAAGGATGAATGAGGCAAAAGCAACCTGATTGCCTTCTGGGATAAAAAGACTAGATTAGTGCATGAGAAGCGAGCAGTACCTTTCCACACAGTCTCTCACAGCATCCTTAAGACCTGAGTGTCTTAAGACGTAGTGTTAGAACACTATGACTGGACTATCAGGCAGGTAAAAACTGGTTCAAAATTGTATTGGTAAGCTATTTGTACTCCATTTGCCTGCTGGTTAAAAGCAGAGTACCACAGGGGCCTAAAGTAGTTTAGTATTACCTGGAGGAGATGGAGGGCCCTCTCATCAAGCTCGTAGAGTATTCCAAACTGAGGTGGTATGTTCAGAGGCAAGGCAGAAATTCAGAGAGGGCAAGAGAGGCTGGAGAAATGGGCCAACAGGAACTGCAGGGAAGCCAGCAAGGATACATGACATTTCTGGCAACTTTTGAGCGGACTAACCCTGCAGCTGTACAGGCTGGGGAGTGGATGGCTATGGAGCAACTCTGCTGCTCGTAGCTGATAAGAGATAAGTTAAGAATTGAAACAAGAGAGGTTCAGTTTGATGAACCTTTTTCCCTGTGAGGACAGTCAAGCATTGGAACAGGCTACCTGGAGAGCTTATGCAGTCTCCAACCTTAGAGGTTCTGAAGACTTGAGTGGATAAAGCCCTGAGCAACCTGGTCTCAGGTTAGTGTTGGCTCTGTTTTGAGCTGGAGATTGAATTATAGGCCTCCTCTGGTGACTTTTAACATAATGATAGCATGATTGTGTGCTTGTTGCATGCACATAGCTGTGTAACTACCTCCACCCTTACCCATATACGCATTCAGTCTTTCTGTTTAAAAACCACAAAAACACTGAGATTTTGTGCACTCTTTTCAGACATCTATTGTCAAATATAATCCACTGACCTATATAGTGCTGGAATAAAGGCTGTCACTACTGAGCTGCTATTCCCCTTTTGTAAGATTCCGCCTTTGTGCAGTAAGAGGGTTATAAATTTTACACGTAAATTCAGTTGTCATTTTCCTAAGGAAATATCAAAGAGCACTAAAGTCTTTAGAACTGACAAAGAATTCATGTTCAAATCAAAACAAGTTTAATGAAATTTTCTATTCTTAATAGTGAGGGGAGAAGGAGTTTTTCCTGAATGCTCTATTTTCCTCCACACAGATTGTGTCAGTCATCTGCTTCATAAATAGAATGAGTAGGAAAAAAGAAGGCATTTTGCCAGGCAAAGATGACCCACGAATACAGAACTATGATTATTTTCATTTTAAGAAATTAACAGTAATGAGGTAGGAAAGATATTTTTATTAAACATTAATGGTCCATTTACGTAGCTGTAACTCTTCCTACGGCCCTACACAACTCAAGGAGCCTACTCAGTTGCTTCCCCTCCCACTTCGCTTGTGTGTACCACTGCCACTAATCTTGGTGGCATTTCAAGAGAACGTCCCCTGTCAGTGCAGCATTGTACTTCAGCTAATTTTTAAGTATGTGAATGTAGGAGGTTTTGGCCTCAGAAATTCACATGTTTATCTGAGCTATCCAAACCTCTGAAGTGTGGGAGACTGGGCCAAAAAAAATCCCTAAAGACTGCTGTTCTCATGAAATTGCTACAGTGAGCTACAAAACAAACAAGCAAAGAAGGACATACGGAAACCCAAAGTGCTTTCACAAATTGCAGGTCAGGAACAGTATGGTTTCAGGTTCCATTTTTCTGAATTGCCTTCTTGGAAAGAGCGGGAATGTAATTGACTTCTAGTCCATCTCTCACTGATAGGTAAAGCCACCGAGAAAGTAATGCCAAGAAAGCTACAGCAAAACATCATGCCTGCCAAAATCCTGAAGCCTTTGCAATCTGGCTTTGAGCCAGGTCATAGCATTTAGAAAGCAACAGCACCACTAAAAGACTGACTCCCTGCGGCAATGGATCGGCTCTTTCTCAGTGCTGATATTACTCCAACTAACTGTTCTCTCCAGCAGTCAGTCCCTCAGGGTTGCTGTCCCACTTAAGTGACATGTATAAAGGCAGCTTTTATAGCTGTACAATGAATTACTATTTTGAGGACCCAAAGAGTAGTAATGGTAAATTGTTACTCTACTGAGGACTAGTGGAAAAAAAATAAAGATTACAGCTGCACCCTATTAGGAGATGTGTCAGTTTATTTTGGATTATGAGAAATCCTGTTCTGCACTGGTTTAGGCTGGAATCGAAATGAGTGACCTGTAAATGTGCCAGGACGCTATCCATACCAGATCAATTATGAGACCACCTGGCTGTCCTGGAAGGCCAGCAGGCAGAGAGCCCTGCCAACAGGCTCCGCAGATATGTGTGGATAACCTCATCCTCCCAGGTCCCAGGCCACCAGATGCAGTACCTGACTTCAGCAGTTAATGTCTGACACTGAGACAAGACCTAGCATTAGCATTTCCTACCACAGCAATGTTAGTTAAATGCCAGTTAATACATTTGTAAAGTTGACTCGAGAAATTCTTTAAAGAATTTAAAAGTCCCTTCCATGATACAGATTTCCGAGTTTCGTTTCTGTTCTAGTGTTACCAAAAGTTCTTTACGGTGAGCGTGGTGAGGCACTGGCTCAGGTTGTAAAGGCTCCATCTCTGGCAGTGTTTAAAGCCAGGCTGGATGGGGCTTGGATAAACCAGGTCTAGTGGAAGGTGTCCTTGGCCGTGGCAGGGGGGGTGGAACTGGATGAGCTTTAAGGTCCCTTCCGACCCAAACTACTCGATAATCCTATGGCACCATGGTATTAAGAAGTGATAATTTTTACTACTGCAACAGAATTACTGAGGCTGACATGGTTTCAGTCCTAGGAAGGAAAAAACCCAAAAGCTGGAATGTGGAGGACAGGTACTGAAATATTTTAGAGAGCTCTGTTCTGATCCAGATCTCTTCGGTGGCTAGAACCATATTCCCTAATGTATTCATTCCATGGTTCTATTCCTTTTCCAGGTAAAGTCTTGGAGTTTTTTTTTTTTTTGCTCTTTTTTTTTTTTTTATTTACTTAATTCCTACATTTTCTGCCAATCTGAGAGAATATTCCACACTGAACCACCTCAAAACCATCACAAGTATTTCAGGTGCACCAAACTAGATGTCTGGGTAAGCGTAACTCTGTGATAACAACATTTGCTTGGTATGCATTTGCCAGTGTTAAAACCAGAAAAGAATTAGTTCATGTCCTGAGACTGGGTCTAATCCTGGAAATATCTAGATACACCAAACTCTCCCCTGTCCCCAGTTTATTCTGCTGCTGTAAGCACAGTCTAAGATTCATTTATTACTATTTGGGAGTGAAACACTTTTATTGGAAACTGAAGAGAACATGATTTATTATTGTGGATATGAAAGACATCTAGCATAACAAAAATTCAGAACAGTTCATGCTTTGGATACTTCCTTGGTAAAGAGTATTTCTAGCATAAGACATAGGGTGAAATGACAGAACAGGAAAAGCAACAGCAGTGTTTTAAAAGCCTAACCAAAAGAGCCAAGTCGACTTTGAATACATGTTTGCATTCATAGGTTGACTCAAAGGCCACAGAGTTGATGAAATTATTTCAAGGATCAAAGGTGTAGGCATTGATGAATTTCTAACTTTTCAATCTGCCGTGTGATCCGGTTACTTCTAGATGTAACATCGTCATGAAATTGCTGGGTATACGAAAGGTTACTGTCAAGTACTAACGCAAAATTTAACAGCAGAAGTTTGTCCTGAATGTTGCTCTTCCTACATAGATCACTCCCTTTTTTGCTGTTAACATTTTCACATTACCATGTCCTGGGTTTGCTTAGGTTATTCCTCAAAAAAAATCCATCTCCTTAAATCCAAAGTGTAGTATATATTGATGAAAACTATGTTGTGTAATGGTCGGGGATCAGGACTAGAAAGTCAAGACAGCTGGGTTTCCTTCTATAATCTGTCCATAGTTTGACTGTGACAATTCACTCATTTCCCTTGTGGATCAGCCTTCTCCATTAAAATGTCTTAGGCCAAAATCTAGCAAGAAGGCACCAAGTAAGTTAAGCGGCCTTGCAAACAACAGATAGTGACCCAGATCCCACTTAAAAAGTTCTTCCAAGTTCACATCAAAGTCCATGTGTCCCCCAGAAGGCTGGAAACATATATGCAAGAACCTCAACACCCC
>JASSUY010045310.1:0-17491 GCA_032466535.1 Forpus xanthops
CCCATGGCAGGGGGTTTGGAACTAGATGATCTTAAGGTCCTTTCCAACCCTAACTATTCTATGATTCTATGATTTTAGGAGCTCAGCTCTTATTAGGAAGGAAGGATGCCTTTAGAAAAGCCTCAATCAAAATCTATGCCCAAGAATTTATTTCTTATTGGAGGTTTCTCTCCAGTGCAAGTACTTCCATGTCCAATATGGCACAGGTCCTGTTTGAAGCTTTTCACATGGTTAGGTGGTATTTATAACATATAAGCCCTTCCCACTTGATCTTTTCTTCCTTCCCTCCACACCCACTCTTCTTGCTTCTTTCTTCTTGTCTAATAATGCATCAGCTTACACTGCAGTATTTATATTATTGACTTAAAAAGGCAGTCAATCATGAGCACAATCTCATTGGAAACCAGAGGTTTCTTCCTGCAGCTTATGGAACAAATTTGGTTTTAAAAATTTATTTCAACTAATACAATTTGCCAGATTTAGCCATAGGATCCATAGAGTTTTTAACCATTCCACAATTACAAGTTTTTGGAAAAAAAAGGAAAAATATAATAAAAAAATTTCCCAAGCCAACCCAAACCAAACAAGATCTTCCCTCCCCCACCTCAGTGATTTGGCAAACATCAGTAGGAAAAAAGACTAAAAGAGGAATTTACTCACAATCTGGATAGGAGGTAAAGCTGAAGCCCAGAGAGCTGACAGGGTATTTGCTTTAGGAAAAGTGGCAGTAGAGCTGTCTCTGATAAATGCCACTAAGCAGAATTTACCCATTTTAGCATCTTAATTTGGGCACCCCAGAGTTCAATTTCCCTCGCCTGGCCTGGAGTGCTGAATCAGGTACTTTTAATCTCCTTTTGTAATATGCAGCTAACCACTAAAATACATGTACATGAAACTTGTGAAGGTATTGTTTAGAGGCAAAAGAAAGTTTTGTAACCTTAATTTAAATTGTAAAAAGTAGCTGCCCAAAGGGGTTGGCTGTGAAATTTGTTGAAAATGTGTTTTGTTATTAACCAATTCTGAACTTAAGATGTGACAAGCTTCTTCCTTCAGTGCCTGAAGCAAAGAAGAACAAAACAATGTACTACTATACAGCATACACAAACTGCTATTTTAATAGTAGATCATCATCAACCACAGAAAAGACAGGCAGGAAAAAAGTTTACTTGTATATCTTCAAAGGAATTAATACATTTTCTTCCCATGTTACTGCAGTAGCACATTTTGCCCATTTTGCCTCTAAGCGTTTTTTTTCTCAGTACTGAATTACATACACATTTCTATTAAGAAAAACCCACATCCCAGAAGGAATAAAGTCCCACAATAATGTTTCACAGCTGAACCTACAGCTCCTTTTGAACACTGCATTGTTCTCATGAATCTGAGACTTCTTTCAGCAGAGAGAAGAACTCAAATGTCTTCTGATATGTGTTTGTAAGTAGGTAGCTGTTGTCAAAGGCAAATAAAAGCATTACCCATTCCTATTTATTTTGCAGATGTACTTTTGCCATGCTAATAAGAGGCCTCTATGCCTACAATGTTTAGACAAAAGGTTTGACAACATTTTTCAGGGTCCTTAGAGCCTCATTCCAGATTTTCTGCTCTGTGGCATTGACACAGGGGTTGTTAGTTACGTTTCTGGGTTTTGGCTTGGGCTGGATTGGGTTTTGGCTTTTTTTCTTAACGCTGCTTTAAAAGCTCTAGTTTCCTGAAGGGAACAGTTTCCCTAATTAGAGCACATAAAAGACTTTTCTTATTGGTAACATTATATTTTTTCCATCAATAAACTCATTAATTGCTTCAGACTTTGTCTTAGGGAAAAAGAACTAAAACCTCCAAGTTTTTTGCCTTCATCTACTCTGTAGAAGATAATTAAGTCAATCCAGTGTTTGAAGAAATATTTGCAGCCTGTCCAGCTCTAACTCTTGGCTACAAGAGGCTGTAGAGAAAGAGACAACTAGCACAAATGACTGTAGAATCTCCCTTAAGTTTCTTCCCCAGAATGAGTCAGCTGTGGACTGCAGCAACAGGTAGGTGATGCCTGAACTCTGCTTCCAGACTTTTAATTTCCATCTCCTTGTGAAGTTTCAAGAATGTTCAGTGCCTCCATTGCAGAAAACAAAAGAAATCAGACTGAAGTCAGGAAACTTCAGTCTGTTAGTTAAAAAAAGCAAAAAAGGAAGAACCTGTCCTTATGCAGAAAATCAAGATGCATTGCTTTCTATTTTGGGAGAAAAAAACACAGTAAGTGCCATCTTTCTTCTGATGACTTTCCATCAACAAATATAGGAGAACTCCTGCTCTTCTTGGTTTTGTTAATCAAAACAAGGACAGGCACCAGCTGGAGTGGATGTGTGGCTCACAACTCCTCTTCCTGTCATTAGAAGTTAATTATCTATAAAAATAATGAACCATTCTCTAATTAACACAGAGATTGGAGATGTCAATATACTCTCCAGCTCCCTTCCTTGTAGCACCTTATAGTTGTGGCTTTTGGTCACTCCCTGCAGACTTCGGTTTGCTAGAGAGAACAGGAACACAAGTGTGTGGGAAGGGAGTGCTGTATGCTGTCACGGGGGGGCCAGGCACCCACATGGTCTCTGGAAGTCTTATCTTTCACATAGCAGTGAAAAGCAATGTATTATCACCACAACTTCATACCATGAACTCTGGTGAAATCATTAAGAGAGTAACTGCTCAAAGCATTTAAGAAATTATTCTGCTAACCTTAAGGAAGTCCCAATACTTTAAGCCTATTAGAAATTAGTCTAAATGTTTTCACTGTGACTTTTCTGCCACTTTTTTATGTTGTTTTTCATAAAATTTCCCTCACGCATTACCTCTCTGAGCTAATCAGTATCACTGCTCAAATAAGCAGTGCAAGGAAGACATGTTTTTAGCTGAGAAATGGGATGAAACACTTCACTTCTGTGAAGTGCAGAGATAAAGCTGTCCCTAATTGCATAAGCTAGGTAGAGGAAGGTTTTCTCATCAGTAAAGCAGAGTCACAGACATAAAGTTAGCTAAAAACATGTGTGGTTCTATAAGGATGAGAAGGAGCAGTAGTAGATTCATTGTTACTGCAGTAGCAGTTGCACAAGACACACTGTACTGAATATGTTCATGAGAGTTTTAAAACCAAGAAGGGCAGCTTTAAATTAATTGAAGATCATCTCTAATTAAAACTTACTCTGTGGTGGAAGAAAACCTATTGTTCAAATAAATTCTTTATCTTTGTCATACTATTTTTTTTTCTTACCAAATCAGATTAGAATAATTATAAACCTATAATGACATCAAAACACCCCAGTAAACCAGCCACTTACAGCCAGAATCTGACACCTCATTCATGCTGAATAGCAATTTAATCTGTCATGGGACTTCTCAGTATGAGTAATTGGAACAGAATTTCCTCTTTGGCAGCTAATAGCATATTTTGTCTGTCAATATATTTCTAGAAGATTAGCCAGGCATACTTGTGGTTAGGGTAACCCATCGGAAAGCAGCTGTTTACTGACCCAGCTCATCTCAGAAACATTGATGGAAGAGACATTAGCAGAGACAGTGTGCTGAAATGTAGAGTAGCAGAGGAGTAAACCATTGATAGAAAGGTGAGGATCCCTGTTAATATGTGAGGCTTTCTGATAGCTATTTTAATTAGGGCATAAAATCTCATATAAATTCTTTGGGAGAGTGGCAATTAGCGAAGTTTCTGTCCAAGCAATAAAACTTTTTTCAATTTGTTTGAATTTTTGCCAGTGGTTTAATTGAATGCTATCCATTCTCTATGTCAACCCTGTACTAATGGAAATGACAATATTTTCCCCATTTAATAATGACATGCTTGATGGAATTCAATATCTTAACCAAATTCTCCTCTGGGAATATTAAGACTGCTGTTTTCAGATGTCTTGAAGTTAAATACCATCCTGCTATTAGCAGGAGATGGTTTATTCTTAATGCCATTGATTGCGAATGGATTTGCTAAGAGTAAGGCTGATCTTTGCTTTCCTAAATGCTTTTTGTATTCACAGAAAAATAAAGCTACACAGCTTTTGGTTTATGGGTCTATTTTTTTTTAACTCAGCAGCATGCATTCATTTCCAGCAGCACTCATGATCTCTGTTGTCAGCAATGCTAGCTGCAACACATCCAGATTCTACCAAGGGGGTCACAACCATACCAGTTTGCAACTGACAGATCCATTTCCCACCTTCTCTTGAGACAGCAATGAGGATTGAAAAAATCAGAGGTCCACTGTAATTACTATGTATATTTCAGATTAAATAAATGTGATAAAAGCCTCCATCTGGCTGTTGATCAAACGTGCAGAAGCAGGCTGATTTTCAGTGACATATTACAATATGTCTCTTGTAACAATCCCTAATGCCATTCTGTAAATTACTTACATTTGGGATTACTCGACTACGGCAGACAGAAATATTACTCACTGTTTAAGTGCTGCCTACTGGGAGTATTGGAGCCGTGGTCTAATCTTGAAGTTGTTAAGCAAGGCATTAAGAAATAATGGGTCCATGTTTATTTTCCTAAATGCCGATTGTGCTCATGCTATTTGAAGATGGTAAACCCTATTTAATAGCATCCTGAGCCTGTTCCTGATGCTATAAAGCTGTAAAAAGTCAACTGGAGAAATAAGTGTAAGTGGTGTGCTGGAGCAGTTCTTAAGAAGAATCTGAAAAATTGGAAAAGTCCTACAACATATGTCAATAGTTCCGAATTACAGTCTATGTGCTGAAAAAATGTAGGCCTCTCTCTGAGGAGAAATTCAGTTTTAGAGCCTTTCCTTAAAGAAAAATCCCAATCAGCTAACCAAAAAAATAAACAATAGAAATTTCAAGGGAAAACCAGGAGAAGATGCTGCCATTTCTCCATTCACTTTATACCTCTCCTTCCATTGGTGTCTGCAATATATGGAAAGTCAAAATTTACTACATTACTAAAGGTCTTTTAAAAAACCTTATGGTTAGAAAGAAAGGCTGTGGAAAAAACATGTGGGGGATATTCACAGGGCAACTAATTGTGGTTAGAAGGGCTGTTCTTTCTTATGATACGAGGTTTACAGCTCACAGAAAAAGAACAGAATTAATCCACAACTGAAAATACTAGCGCTTACTTTTTAAGAAATATAAGCGATGGATATTTCTGGACTATCATATCAAATTTTACCTCCTATTGAGCAGACATTCTGGCTAGAACATATACCAGGACACTCTGTGTAAATGAAGGTGCTGCCCTGAAAGGAAAGCTTTAGCCCTTTAAATTCTGATTGTAAAGCCCAGCAGAAAGCCCTTCTTGCTCTACAGCTCTTAAAAGAACAGTATCTTTGTACTATAGCAATTAAAATTGGTTTCCTTCTAGCCATTGGTTGGGAAAATCTTTTTGAAAGTGCTCGTGAGCTTAAAAAACATCCAATGGTCATTTTTTTTTCTATAGAAATATTCTGTTCATCTGCTATTTCATCACTCCAACAAATAACTTTGCCTTTCTTTCCCTATTCAGTTCTTATTCCATTTTAACTGCATGAGATTTTCCATGCAATCCCTTTACCCTAAATTGTCTCATTAGCCTACATCACTTGGCATCCACTCTTACTTAACTGACGTGGCTTATTAAACAACATCTCCTCTTAAAAGGCCTCTAAAACTTAGTCGTCTCATTAGGAAAGCATGAACAGAAAATGTGAAAGCAGGAAACAGCATTCCAAACAAAGCTGGAATTAATATGACTCTTCCAAATGCCACTGCTAAGCAAGTTTTCTTTTTATCTTTTCTTCTTCCTTTCCTTCCTTCCTAATAAGCCTGTTTTCTTCACATTATAGCCACCTAAGAGACACAATGTTACTTTCTGAAGTATCCTGCATGATTAAACTGATTAAAAATAAAGATGCACTCCAAGAAGTTGATTCTGATCATTATAACATTCTGTTCAATCCAGAGACTTTTGTTAGTCAGCAAAATTTTAGTTAAGACTATCTGCTATCACCGATAACAGCACTATTCCCAACATGAAGCTAGCAGACGTTACATTCAGCTGAAAACCAGAGATTCTTTCTGAAAGCATATGAAGACAAATGTGGGTATTTCAAGCTTTCTGGTGCTGCAGACCTTAATTCAGTAAAACAAGTAAGCAATCAAGAAATGGGATTTAAAACAAGATTAAGTGCTTTTGTTGAGTTGGAACTGGAGCATTAGATCCCCACTTCAGTTTACAAAACCCTGCCTACTAAAAGAGACTCAGATAAACTAAAGAAGGAGCTAGGATTCCTTTAGTTATGAGAAGCACTGTTTTCAGCTTTCCTTGACCTCTGGAAAACTTGAGCAAACTGCTCTTCCTCCTGTGAAGGTGAGATTCATGAATTCAAGAGCCCATTGTGACAGCTTCTCTCTGACATGTCTGGATCTGGCACCAGAAGCAGGAGTGAGCCTGTAACACTGGGCCGTGCATAATCAGAAGGCCCCCCTTGCTGGTAGCAGCCTCTCATCAAAGTGCTGCTCTTGTCACCTGGGCCAAAGAGGCAGCATGTGGCCTGTTCCTGTAAAATCTATTTCAGTACTTCAGGTAGAAAGGTTTTTTTTCACACCTTGCAGTCCAGCTAAATCACAAAAATGTATGCTTGCTCTGCCTAGCAATGACTTATTCTGATCACAGTAATATGTAAGGCCTAGAGGCTGGTAAGGTGTCCCTCCAGGACTCCATGCTGGTGACACACCCTTACAGGAGGGTTAGTTTTTCCATGAATAAGGATGGAAAATAAGGTTTAAATTCTTGCCATGCAATAGTGTGTGCTTTGGTAAAGTGTTTTCCTTCTCTGTGCCTCAATTCCTCTAAAATAAATTGAGACTTACTAACAACGAATGATCTTGACTCATAGAATGACTCACAGAACAATGAGTGATTTTGAGATATCATGGCAGTTGGGTTAAGGCAAGTATTTCACTTGTCCTCACAAAAAATATTCCATAAAATAGTACTTAAAAACATTTGAAATGGACTTTTGAGGGTTTAATTTTTACTAAGCTCTTGTTGGATGCATTTTTTTTCTTTGGATAAAAGAAAATTCACCATCTACTATTATGGGTTTGCATAATGAAGAAATTAATAGCTGGATGCTTTTCTTCATGAGAGATGAGACTGAACATGACAGCCTTACAAAGCTACATTACTAGAAGTAATTCACACCAGGTAATTGATGAAGACAAAAATAAACAGAAACAGGAGAATCTACTTCCAGATTATGGAAACAAACAAAAAAGTATTAGGGATCTTGAGGTCATTTCCAACCCTAACTATTCTATGATTGTATGATTCTATGTTGTTAAACATCTTTAAACAGGTCAACATGGATCCTTGAGTTCATAAATAACCTTGAATTTAACATGAAAAATTATTCACTGAAAATACGTCAGTTGATATAAGAAGGTAGCAGAGAATTACTGTTTAAAAAATGAACAGCCATAATTTCCTGGCTTCAGTCTTCATTTTCACCCCAGTAATGTTTACGTTCCCACAAGTACTAATAACTGATGTGTTACAGCTAAACTTAGAAAATTATGATTAAAACTTCTTTATATTTAGTGACACTACCTAAAATCTCAGAGGAGCATTTAAAGGATAGGTCCTTTATCTGTATGTCAGTCAAATGCAACAATACAGTCTGGAACTTCAAAAATACATAAAGCAAGCAAACCTGCATGTAGCTGTCAAGGTTTCAGTGAACAGCATTACAAGGTAATCCTACCATTTTCATGACAGCTTAGCAACAAAAGAAATCACAACAATCAAGAGAAAAGACCCATAAAATCTTACTGGCTTAAAATAATGTGTGTACAGGTACAGTGGTTTCTGTTCAAAACTTTTGTTTTTAAGCACACTTGTTCAAGCACATGAACATATTAGATACTTCAAGGGACATTTGTGCCTTTGCTGTCATAGAGTACAAATAGAATCACAGAATAGTTAGGGTTGGAAAGGACCTTAAGATCATCTAGTTCCAACCCCCCTGTCATGGCCAGGGACACCTTCCACTAAACCATGTCACCCAAGGCCCTGTTTAACCTGCCCTTGAACACCGCCAGCAATGGAGCATTCAGAACTTGCCTGGGCAACCCATTCCAGCGCCTCACCACCCTTACAGTAAAGAATTTCTTCCTCATATCCAATCTAAACTTCCCCTGTTTAAGTTTGAACCCATTACCCCTTGTCCTATCACTACAGTACCTAATGAAGAGTCCATCCTCAGCATTCTTATAGCCCCTCTTCAGATACTGGAAGGCTGCTATGAGGTCTCCACACAGTCTTCACTGTACTATAAGCTAGTATAGTTCCAAATGTTTCCACAGCTCTGCAAATATAAGCCATACTATGATATATTTCATGTACGTTATAAAAGAGAGTAGCAAATTCATACCCTGCAGAGGTCAGCTAGTTATTGGCTGATGGCACTCACAGACTGTAAGAGTCAACAAGGCGGTTGGGGGCTGGAATACAGAATGTATGTGAAGATGCAGAGAGAGTGACTTTTTTTTTTTCAGTCTTAACAGAAAGCTAAGGGAGGAATCATTATTGTCATCTTTAGCTACTTCATGGCAAGGAGAAGAGATGATTCAGCTAGACTCATATTAAAAGTGAGTAGAGATGAGAGTCACTGGACACAAGCTGGAACAGTGGCAATTCAAACTAGATATTAAGAATTTATTTTTCACCACAAGAGGGTCAAACACAGGATCAAGACATCCAGAAATATGCTATAGGTTCTTCGTCCTTGGACATATGTAAAACTCACCTGAAGGAAGCCCTGAGCAACCTGACACATGGTGGCACTGCTCTAAACTGAGCTTGGCCCAGATGATCTCCAGAGGTCCCTTACAACTTATATTATTCCACAATTCTAAGCAACAGGTCATAAGCCACTGAAACAAAGAATACATGGGGAAAAAAAAAGAAAAAAAAAAGGTTTTCCATACTTCTGCATCTTAAAATTAACAGAGTCAATAATGAACAAGCATACAGCAGATGGATGCTAAAATCCTACTAAAGTTTTAAGATGAACTGTTCTTTCTGCATTGTCTTACATTGCTGTCAGCACTGTTATATGGATATCATACTGTCAAAAATTCAACAGGCTCTCCAATTACTTTTCTCCTGCTTTCTAGTAATGGACACACTTGAATCAGGGAGCAGGAGTTCACATAAAACCTTAGAAATTATGTCACAGAAGGCAGCCGTATGCTGGCAAAGGAAAACTCTATATGATACAAAGAGCCTTGTCTTCCTTTAATATTTTTTTCCTTGAAATACTTTTTCTCCTGTATCTCAAAAACAGGGTCACAGCAGCCATTCTGAAAAAATAATTCCTTATGAGATTACTTCAGATAATGTTTTACAAAGCATTATACATAATAGGAATGTCAAAGATCAGCAAATTGTTCCAATGGAGTTTCTATCAAATTATGTTTACAATTACTGAGAGGTTAGATTTGCAAAGAAATGAGCTGACATTTCGGCACTCTGCGGCAATTACAGTATTTTCAGTCTGAGGATTTCAGTTTTCTGGCCATCTAGACAAACCCAATGTAATTCTGTTTTTCTCAGGTATAGCTATGTTTATTTATAGCAAAGTCAACTCATTTGAAATCGCTGGTATCTTTTTACTCACTAGAGAAGATGCCATGCAAGTAAAAATCTGGATGGGAGTGTTTCTCTGTAATAGCAGGGAGTAAGAGCCAGCAACCACAGAAATTGCTTCTCTGCCTGTTGAACTTGAGATTCAGTGCACAAAACATTTCATAGATAAAAATAACTCTGCAGCTTATCTCCATGTAACAACAGTAAGAATGCATCTTTCAAAGTACACTGTATGCCCCAAACACGGCAGGGGCTCTGACAGGAGTACCACATGGAAACCCTTATCTAACAATCTGATAAGTAAATATATGGTCCAAACATTCTCCACAAACCTGGGGAGGTAAAATCCTGCCACCACTGAGTTCTGTGGGAAAACAGTTTGAGGTGCATCAGCTAACTCTCTTTTTCTCCTGCTTCCTCCAATCCCTTCCTCCTTGGCAACAGGACTTCCAAGAGGAGGAAAATTTCTCAGCAAACCTGCTAATGCTATAGTATTCCATCTGTATTTAGGAGTGTGTGTCTACACAATTTTCAGGGTCTCCCACCTTCTACAGAATTAGCGCCATCCTTCTCTGTTGGTTTTTCATGAAAGGTTCTACTACAGCTTCATCAAAACTGTAATTTAAATGAACTTCCCCAGTGCTACAAGCATCTGCATAAATCCTGTTGTTGCCTTGCTAATGTATTGTTGTGACTTCCTGCTATTGCTTCGGAAATGAAGAAGTTTTCATTGTCTCAAAAGTAGGTTCAGGAGACATCTTGCAATTTTTTTCTGTTCAATATTACTGTATATTGAAGTCAGGATGAAAACCAAATGCACATTTAAATATCTTTAATACATCTTAGGTTGAATTGGAGCAACAAAGTCATGAACTGTGTTCACTAAAACATAGCTTAAGCCATTTAAAGGACAGTGAGACAAATGTGTTTCTGATGAACACATCCTTGGACACCTGACATGCTGTACTGTACATTGTGCATGCCTAGAGGCAGCACTGTTTTGCCTGAGTTGATCATCTATGTACCTGCCTGCCCCATAAAGTTGTTTTAAATTTGCAAAGTAGGTGTCGCTCACTCAAGCTGCCTGAGGGCCCAATTGATTTGTTTTATCACAAGAATGTTAAATACATACTTGAAAACACAGAATTACAGTCAAATTGTACTAGTCACAGACCATTCTAGTGAAGATGCAACATAAAGAGAAGCAGAATCAGTATGTCTCAAGAGGGTTGTGGAGATTAACAGGGAATATTAAAATAAATACAATTCAGGCATGCATGAGAGAGGGTGAAACCCCCTGAAAATCATAAGGATATCACCACAGTAAAATTACATGCCATGAGCACAACCACCTTCAGACACAGAAGTCTGTCTCTTCATACTATGAGACAGAAATGAAGTCCAGTCCACATTAACTGACATTCATGTTAACTGAAACGTAGGGTTTTGTGACCTTAGTTAAACAAACGCCACTTATGTATGAAACTGGCTCAGAGCATAGGCAGAGTGAACACATGACTTATTGTACCCAAAGAACTGTCTGAAACGCTAAATTCACCACTGACCTCCTGTTCTGTAATTGCCTAATATGCAGAGTATCAGATTGCCTCTTCTCTGGTCTTGTTCTCTGTTGACTAGGTGTCCTAGAAAGGCAAATTCCTCCTGGGCAAATAACACTGGCTGCAGCACTACATTTCTTGTCTCATTCCCCTTTCATTCATGACTGTATGCCACCAGCAATGGCATGATTTGGCCTTGGGAACGAGCAGAACGTTCCAGAACTCCTAATGATAAATAAACTACTTTCAGCTGGGTAGTTCCTCAACAACACTTCATCAATGAATGAACTGGTATGCTGTACTTGAATACATCATATATGACAGACATGGTGTCACTAACAGATATTCTCTTACTTCCTGCAATGATCAGTTTGATTCCCAACAGTATGCTCAACAGAATAGAGACAGTCAAAATCTCTCACCACCTTGCATCTCTTCAGAGATGCGCACTTCTGACACAGCATTTAATTTGAACATAATGTTTTTAAACTCATTAACAGTTAGTAAATAAGGCATATTATTCATTTAAGTTCATGACTACTGAGTTTAAACAATTCCATTTTAGCATCTTATGACAGGAATTTATAGTTAATTGACTAATTAGCTAAATATACTGTTAACATATTTATGGGAACATAGAAGAAAATAGTTTATGTGAAAACTTGAAAAAATTTCTTCTAAGCACTGCTTTTTTCACAGAATTTGTTTCCTAGTTATTTAAAGAAAATCTGTGGCAGCTAAGAAGCACAGTTAAATATCATGATGTTTAGTGCTGCTTAAATTTGTTCTTTGAAACATCTGCTTATCAAGCTTTATCTACCTGTCTGGTGATAGTCAGACAAATTACTGGCAAGACATTTTTGCCAGAAGAGATGCCTGTCATTTTGCACAACAGATGGAGAGAACGAAGTTGACTTGCCTTTTCCTGAAATATGCTGGAAACAAAACTTGCCCAAGCAAAACAAATGCTTTGGTTTTCCATTGCTTACATAAAGAACTATACTAGCTGATTCTTTAAATAAATACTCTCACAACTGAGCCCCTCAGAGGTTAAGCCTCATCAGAGGCTTAACACTGAACAGTTTAACATTGTGTATGCAAGGAAGTACATGCAGCCTGGCAGGAAAGATCAGCCCTTGCACTGGGACCTCTCCAGGTACCATGGCCAAGCTCATGCATTAGAATGTCAGGAAGGAGAATATTTATCATTTCAAATAGGCTATTCTGATATAATGTTTTTTTATGGACTGGTGGGGTTTTTCTGAGATGAGACAAGCTTCACAATCAGCTATTACAGCAAATATGTTTGAAATGGTGACATGTGAAGGGAAATATTAAACAAACCCCATTTGTTTAGTCCTGTCGTGGTTTAAGCTCCGTTGGCAACCCAGAAACCACTCAGCTGTTCGCTCACTCCCCCACTTTTGTCCCCCCGCTCCCTGAGGGACAGGAAGGAGATGGAAAGAATGTAACTCTCACAGGCTGAGATAAGAACAGTCCAGTAACTAAGGTGTAACACAAAGCGCTGCTGCTACCACCAATAATAATAATGGTAAGGGAAATAACAAGGGAAGCAAATACAACTGCTCATCACCCACCGACTGATACCCAAGTCCAACCCAAGCAATGGTCTAACCCGTCTGGGTAACTGCCCCAGTTTATATACTCAGTATGATGTACTGTGGTATGGAATACCTCTTTGGTTAGTTTGGGTCACATGTCCTGTCCCTGCTTCCCCCCAGCTTCCCTTACCCCTTGGCAGAGCATGAGACTCAGAAAGTCCTTGGTCAGACCAAATATAACTGAGCAGCAAGTAAAAACATTGGTGTTATAAGCACTGTTGCAAGGCTGAAAGTCAAAAGCACAGCACTGCACCAGCTACTAAGAAGGAGAAAAGTGACTGCTACTGCTGAACCCAGGACAAGTCCATACACCCACACACAGAAATGAGGGATGTACTAGAGAAAATCTCTCCTTTTAACTCTCAGTTCTCAGAATCTGACTTCAAATTATACCACTTCTTCATATGCCAACAGCAATACAGATAGGATTACTCAAGGAGTAAAATACCACACATGTAAGAACTTCAGAGTATTATTCTTATAAGAAGCAGCAATGTGAATGGGATCCATGACACATGAAAGCACAAGTTGAGGGGGTTGCTTAAAGAGAACAGAATAAATGTTGTGAAACACTCCAATACAGCACTTTGAAATGTCTCATATGTGCATTGTGAGGAAACATAAAAAATGGTGGCTGTGATTGCTTTTCATAGCTGACAACAGTGTTTTGAAATCAGATACTCTTTTTTGAGGCAGAACCTGCGTGAAACAAGCAGCTGTGCATCAAAACCAAAATATTTTTCCAAAGAACTACAAGAAAGGCCTAAGACATAAAAGGACTGATAATTATAGCAGCAAAAACATAATGAGCTCTGAGTGTAACTGATGGTGAGTTGAACTGCTCTTTCAAATGAAAAATTCAAACTTCATTTTCAACATGTTTAGGGAGAGTTGTCCTAGTGCTAACATTTTAATAGTGTTTTTACACCTTAATTTTGCAGGAACCTTTTATTCCCAGAACCCTGAAAAAACTACATGATTCATTTCAACAGGTTATGTCTTGTGAAACATTTTAAATAAACCTGAAAATCAATTATAAGGAAAGTGATGTTAGACTGATTGTGGAGATTTGGGAGAAAGCAAAGCCGTGCTTTTCTTTACAGCATTTTGTACTTATTAACATCTTTGATACAAGAACACAAACAAAATCATTTAAGAGATTTTAAAGAAAGAGACTGAAAAAACTGAGAAAAGAATCTGCCATATGAACACAAAACTTTTTCCTTCAATTTTTCCTGTTTCATTCACAAACTATGTTGAATCAGAGATGTAGCCATGCTTTCTGATTTTTGATACTTCCTAATAATGTTGTAAAATTCAGCAGAAAGAATTACTGTATCTGTGGATGAAACCAACCAGAACCAAGAATAAGTACTGGTCACATTTGTTCTCCCTGTGCAATAGGGATGGGGAAAGGAAAAGCAGATTTTTCAAAGATTCCTTAAAAGAGTAATGACTTGAAATTAGGATGCTCTTCTCTTAGTTGTAGTTGTTAGTAGTGGGAGCAGGAGTACAAGTTTTATTTTACATACATAGTTCTATCATTCAGGGAAATTAATGTTATAAAATTATCTTGCGCTTGCTTCCTCCAAATGCTGTCTTTACACACCAGCCTGCTAGTGCATAGAACTGCTGGGTCCCACCCCTTACTTTGAGAGCTGTGTCCTCCAAGCTCCAGGTAGGAAACCAACTCTGGACTTTGCCCTGTTCATCAGTCATAATGGTTAAAACAGCAATGGCACGATTAATCTCATGAGTTCTGCTCCATTTTACATGTGTTCCTAAGCATCTGACAGACATGAAATGACACCCTGTTTGAGAAGAATAAGGACGAAACTCAACCCCTATTAAGTGAGCAGAAAATTTCTATTAGCAAAACCAGTCTTCAAGACAGAATACTAGCCAACTCTTTATTCACTGTTGTATGATTAGCAAAAACCAGATGGGCAAACAATAGATACTTTCGGATGTTTTCCACATTTTTCCTTCCCCAATTACATGGCTATTTTGCTGTTGCTAAATTCCTTTTTTTTTTTTTTGTTGCAAAGAAACTCATTTTCTGTCCATTGAAGCAAAACTGAAGTGAGAAAATGATGGGGCAACTAAGCAGGTAAAATCCTTGTAAATCCCACTCCAAAGTGGTTAATATTCTGAATCCCTACTTTAGGGAGATGAAAACCCTGCTGGCATAGCCTGAGTTGCGCTGATGTCTGAGCAGGAAGTTTACTGTAGATTTGGAAGCTTGACTTTTTTAAAAAAAAAAAAAAAAAAGGAAAGAATGAGAAGTTAAGATTCCTCTGTTATACTGGGGTTTTCTACAACACAAGCCTCACTGATAAACAGAAATATAAACAAACAGAAATTAGAAGCATTAGAAGTGGTCATAAACTGCTGAAGGTCTCAATTTAATTAGTATCCAAACTACTAGCAAACCATCTAGCTCATTTTGATTCATTATGAAACATAACTGGAGAAACTGAAAAATAACATAATTCCTAATGATTAAGATTGCCATTATGTATATTTGCATAGGCATCAGATTCTTTTCAAGTTGCTGGGACTAAGCCAGGATTCCAGTTTTTGCCTGAAGCAAGCAAAAGAGACTGCTGAAATGAAACTTTAACATCCCTAATGCAAACAAAAGCATGCCTTGAATGGGTGCTCTGTTCAACACTGGGGCAGCCTTCTCTACATCATCTAGTGGAACAGAAGTGCTGTTATATGTTTGCTATATATTCTTTTAACATACTTCAAGCATCTTATGTATTAGTTCAGTTGTAGCAGTGTATTAAATATTTCTTTCTTTAGTAAAAGAAGATATAATTAAGACATACTTAATGCATGGACCAGGAACAAACTCTGTACCTTCTTCACTCAACCACCCTAACTCTCCCAACAGTTTAAACCTGAATATACCTTAATGTATTCATGTAACACACACACTATTTCATACACGGAGTTATTAGGTTAGACTTATAGGGCTTGAGCGCTGTAAGCTATTCACTGATATGTAGTAGCAAGGAGCATGCTCAGGGTATGTAAAGCTGGAAATGTCTAAATAGATCATTAACTTCTACCCATTGACGTCCCTCTAGCTGATTCCAGCAATTCTTTGCTCCCTCATGAACTGGTATATACTGGCAGAGAGTAAAATTCAGCAGTTTTTAAATTTTCAGGGCTAAAACTCACTGTTTCTTATTTATGATTGGATGTGAATTAACTGTTTGTTCTCCTGCCCATGCATCAGATGGAGTAGGAGAACTGATCAGGGTACGTATCCTCTCAGCAGCTAGAGTTTCACACCCAGCCTTTCAGTAAAAGTGGAAATTGAAAATGGCATGCTAATAGAGGACAGAAGAACTGAAGCAGCTTCATTGCTGGCCTACAGTGCATGTACTGCCCGGGACCTAGAAAGCAGCACGCCTCTCCTTGCTATCTGTGGGAAGAGCCAGAATGCATCTTCAGCTGGGTGTCAATTTCCAGTGTTTACTCTTTCAAGACAATAAACTCTAAGAGGTCTGCTGATGTACCTCATTCCTGCACAGCATCATCTTTGCTGCATAATCTTCCTAGGAGTAGTCCTAAGCATGAAGATCTGTCTGAATTTGATGCATATCACCAGAAGAAAAAAGACAAAAGAAAAGCTTCTAATTACATAGCACTTTTCCCTAAAGGAATAAAAAAAAATCCAGACCCCAAACTACCACATTAATACTGTTAATTCACTATATAAGATCCCTATTTTTCTGGCTTCAATTCATGGATTTTGCAACTTCTCAATATAGAAATATGTATTTTTGGTGGGAAAGACAAGGCATATGTAGAAATTATTCACAGTTTACTTTGTGCTCATATAATTCTGCCCTCACTGGTACCACACTCAAAATTTATATTGTTGTAATGATCACCAACTTACTCTGATTTGTAAGAACTATACCAAACATTTTATCTATGTTTGCTCTGGTAAATGAACCCTGATGTGGACAGCAGCGTATTCAATATGATTTGTATATCATATTAAGTTTTAACAGTGAATTATACTGCTAGAAGATTAAATTTAACTACACTGGATTAAGGTAAAGGCTTATTTCAGTTGCAATTTAATCATCTTACAGTTTTTAGTATTTTTATCTGTGGTTGTAAAACCTGAATTTGCATTACCTCTCTATATGCATTATGTTTCCTATTCCTACCATTATTTTAACATATGGTCTTTAGGTTTCTGCTACTATTTCAGTTAATTGTGGAATCATTACTACTATTACAAGCTTGAGCCATCATACAGTACTTCTTTACACATGCATGGCATTTGAGACTTGCATGTTTACAGCAGTGCAATTGCAAATTAGTTTGATAGCCATTTTACCACTGAACTCACATGGTATCTGATCATGGAGAAATATTCTTACTTCATTTATAGCAGTAAGTCACATCTGATAAGCATCCTCCATGTTACGGGATTTTTTTTTTCTGATAAAGTATATTATATAGTAGAATGAGTAAATGCCTTCTTTATCTGTAATACATATTTGCATTTTTGGGAAGGAGGAAAATTCATAACTTGGGGTTTATGACTTTATAATTTCATTGAAGTTTAGATTGGATCTGAGGAAGAAATTCTTTCCTGTAAGGGTGGTGAGGCACTGGAATGGGTTGCCCAGGGAA
>JASSUY010045311.1:0-11775 GCA_032466535.1 Forpus xanthops
TCCGGTGGGGAGGGGAAGGGCAGGGAGGGGGGCGCCGGCGCTGTCGCCGGAGGGAGCTGCCCGGGGAAGGGGCGAGAGCCGGAGCGGGCGGCGGGAGAGTGCGGGCGCTGCCGTCCTGTCCGCCGCTGTCCCAAGGCGAGGGGAATGGGCGCCCAAGCCAGGTTTCGGTTTTGTGGTGTCGGTGACAGTGAAGCCCGCCCCGAGCTCCGCTGGAGCCATTTTATGTTGCTTTGTAAGAAGGAGACGATGGTTGTAAAGCACTTATCCCAACCCAGCCGGATCGAAAGCCCTCAACTTCCCTCAGGCGAGGAGCGAGGCAGTATTTATTTAAAAAAAGAAAAAAAAAAATCCCCTGTCCCCTTCTCGTGCTTTCCGCACCGTGGCGGGTGGCTCGCTGCTGCACTCGTGCTCACGGAGGTTTGCAACAAGCAGTCACACAGCCCTGCGCGGGCTCCGGCCACGGCCGCCGCGCTCCGCTCCCCCTGGCGCGCCCCCGGCCGCGACCCCCGCCCCGAAGCGATGGAGGAGACAAACCCGGCGTCCTGGCGGCGGGCTCGGCCCCCTTGCCTGTGGCTCTCAGATCCATCATGGCTTCCCCCTGCCTTCCTGCCTCCCTGCTCCTTGTGTTCCTCCTCCCTGTGGCTGCCCTGTTTATATAGAGCTTTGCCGCTCTCTAATATAGACTCTGCTCGGATGGGAAGGTGCTTTCCAGCCCCACGTCACCGCCTCTCCATTTAAACACCACATCAGCCTTTAAATAGGGAGCGAACCGCGGAGCGCGGGTTGGGAGGTGCATGCGTCCGCGGCGGAGGCTGGGAGACGGGCGGTCGGTCCCTCGCATCCCGGCCGGGCTCTCGCCGGGTTTCCCTTCTATCCGCGCCGCCCGTCCCCGTCACCACCGGCTTGCGGAGCGATGGTGCTTACTGCCGGCCCCGGCCGGTGTAAATAGGCTTTGCTTTGCTTTTATACATTACACAAAGACAGTTTTCACCCTGTCGTGCGTTTGAAACGGTTTGCCTTTTTTCCGTTGTTTTCCTTTTTGTGTGTGTGTTCATTTGTTCTTTGTCCCCAGCATATTGCTAGCACACATGGCAGTGCCTCCATTAGTTGTTCGAAGTATTTTTTTTTGCTGGATGGGAAAAAGATTTTAAACGGTCCTTACTCAACACATCAAGGAGAGATGTGGTCCTTATTTGTGGTGCTTTGCCAAGGTCTGACTACAATTGTTGCCCTACAAGTAATATTTGATATTGAAGATCAGTCTGTGGGTCAGGGACTGCAGATAGTACTCAATGATTTCTGTGCATTTCTGGTGACTAAACTATACAAATATTTTTATTACAGTCCATGCAGGTCAAGGGGTCTAGAATTTTCACTAGTGTTTAGTTTACCTGAAGTATTTGGTATTCTGCAAAACGGTATACAAAAAAGAATCGAAAGCAGTATAATTCTCTTTTCCAAATCTGAAATTTTAGAGACCTGCCTGCGAGTCATGCAGTTGCAAAGTAACAGCGCTGCTTTGCTACTTCATCACGTTTTTTATAAGGACATGTTAGGAAAGTAGTCAGCCATTATGCAAGGCAGTTACTCAGTAGGATGCGTATTGAATGTGTGTGATCTGAATCTGTTAGATGTCTTTCTGTTTATAAATCTCTGGCTTTATTTTTTTTTCTTATTAAAAGAAAAGAATATGTTTTCACACACTAAATTGGAGAGCTTGCTTTTCTTTTTCGACCAGGTTACTACTAAGCAAAATACGTATCTTGATTAATCTACAGAGTACTGTATCTTCAATTCACCAATTTACTAGGACTTGCTTTCTCTTAGCTGTATTTCTGTGCTGTCATAACTTCTGTAAAGTTCTCTTGGAAGGTGTCTGAGCATTGAGTTTGGAATAGCAAAATCCAAGCTTAAATCAAAAGTGCTTCAAATAATAGGTGTGCATTTGATTTTGAATTAAGTAGTAAAACCATGCAGTTGTATGTGGTCAGTTTTGTCACGTTCAAGTCTCATTCCATAGCAAGGATCACAGTGCTTACCTTAAGGTTACCAAAGATGAATATGAACATTTTGAAATACTGCAACCAGGTGATAACTTTAGGAAGCTAGACTTTGAGCCTGATATGGCAACAATACCAAGTCAGCATCTGATCAAGTCTGAATTACTAGAAATCTATTTTTCCTAATAAAAGGACAAATACAAGATGTTAAGTTACATGTAGTATAACATTCTGTAGGTGACAAAGGTAATTTACTTGTGAAAGTTCATGGCAAGATAAGAAGATTTTAAAGTTTACAGTCTAGATTATATCACTTATTATGCACATCTTTGTGATTAAAACTTTACAGTGTGCTCCTCTAGCAGTCATGTAGCTAATTTCCATCTGTAACTACACAGATAGGAGAATGATTAGCGATATTTCAGGGATAACTGCAGAAGCAACCAGAAACAAGCTACTGTCAAGTGCACAATGCATGCCATGGTATATCTCTCCATAACGTGTCGGGTATTGGAAACCCAAACTGCTGAAATCCCAAGTGTTGTGATAGTAATTATGAAGAGATGCAGTCTTTGTACTCTTGAACTGGCGGAATGTAGGAAGTGTAAGCCCCCAAAGGCATGTGGCATTTCTAAAAATAGCTTGCTGATTGCTCCTTGGATTTGGAGCATGTGTGCGTGTATAGCAGTCTCACCATACTCGACATTTTCTTTACAAGATGCACAGGGAAAGTGAAATATAATTGGTTCCTTATGTTCCCAGAGGGGGAAGTACTAGATTTCAGATCTTTTCTATGTGTTTGTGGTTGTATCTAATAAATCAGGAATTTTAATTGTTGTCTTTAATCTATAGTAAGTGTTTGGAGTAGTGTTTATTGAAGAGCGATTTGAGTATTTTGCTCTTAAAAGAGCTTGAAATTTACAGCAGTGTATTTTTCATGAGGGAGGCACTTTAATATTAACCAGATGAAACCATGATTATTTTAATAGCAATCTTTAAAGTTTCCATTATGTTCTCATTGCTTGTGCTGACTGAATGCTGAAATTTATTGGAAAGCGTAACTCACCTGCTGTCCCATCTTCAGACTTGTTCAGTAACTGTGTACTGTGTTTATTTTTTGAGTAAGCAATATATGAAAATAGTTTTGTCATTCAGCTCCAGTATTAGGTGATTTGTATAAACAACTTGAACATCATACAAGTAATGCTTAAAGCCAACATTTAGTGCTCATCTAAAGCAATACAGTGTGCTTCCTTTTCAAGACCAAGGCTCAAGGCTTTTTTGTAATGCTACTGGGTTCACCTCTGTTGAAGTAGGAGAAGAGCATCCTGTGATATTTTTCAAAATTCCACTAAGAATGGCTCTCAAAGGCATTGTTGCTCCTTCTGTGGAAGGTGTTGCATCCACCTGGGCTGGGTGCTCAGTAGGAGTGCACACAAGGGAATATTTTCAACTGGACAGGATTTTTCTGAGTATTTTGTAATCATGCATAGGTAAAATCAGGCAGACGCTCTTTCTTTTTAAGAGTGCAGATGCTTTGTTCTCTGTTCCCTCCCTTCTAAGTATACAGCCATGATTGTATCATATATTGGGATACTGAGTGATTAGAACAGCATCCAAAAATTCTGACACATCTTTATATCCAGTGCACTGTGTGGCTCATGTGGAGAACTGCATGTGCAAACCGCTTATGGGTTTGTTAAGCACTGCACTAGGCTCACAGCACCCCTGTGGTGCTGTTGTCTTTTGGGGGGCTTAGCTTGCTTAGGCTATTGGAAGTTGTGCAAAAGGATACTGTATCAATGGCAGAATGAACATCTATGCTCTTAACCAGCCTTTCTGCTGTCTTGCTACACTAATGCTGGACACTGGAAACCCGCATCCAGCTGCTTAAGTTTGTTGGTTTTTTTTTTTTATTTTTTCTGTCTAAGCAAGGAAAGAAGGAAACATTCCCAAACATTCTGTTGGACTGTGGGGTCAGTTTGTTGTACAAATATCAACATGAATATTGATATTTTTTCCTATGGCTTTATAGACTGAGGAGGCTTTGTAATGAATATGCATTACAAGAATGCCTGACTATGGAGCCAGGAGAGAGTAACTGCTGGTGGAAATTGTTAGGGGCTGCTTGTGTAAAATATGCTTTGTTAGAAAAGTGGACCTAATAGAGAATTTAAAGAAAGGAAGATTGAAGGAGAAAATGCAATCTCCATCCTGCAAGAACTCTGATTGTAATTTCTGACATGCAGGTAGTTCTCTTGACTGAAGTAAATCACATGCGAGAGGTTAAGCATGTTTATTTGCAGAATGTGGTTTTGGCATTAAGCAGCAAGTGCTTTTGATACAATAGGGAACAATATATGGAATAGGTTAAGTAGCATTTCTATGCTAGTTGAATCGTTTAAGCTTTATGCAACTTGTTTCATTATAAAAATAATAGGACTGAATATCATTAAAGAGAATGCCTTTTTGCATCTGCTATGAATCAAATACAAGCGGAAAAATAATCTTGGTAGTGATGCTTAGTATTTTTAAGTGACTATGCAGATTTAAAATGATAGCACTCAAATAGGCTTTGAAAGTGTGTTTTAAATGTGTCTATAAACATAATTCTGTACTTGAAGCCTGGATAACATGAGCATGTTGTATTGTTTTGAAATGAGAAAGTGTGCAAGTAGTCTGGCATGTTTTGTTTCTTTTGAAGAAGTTAAGTTTTGAACATAGGTGCTGTAAACATAGTTTTCAAAGATGACAAACTTACTGTTGCTTGAGGCTAGAATTTTTTTGTGAGACAAGTAGCAAAAGGATGAATTTTAACACTGTAGCTAGTTGATTTGCAGCAGCATGTTTTAAAACTGAAAAATGGCAAACTGATAAAATGAAAAAAAAAAATAAGTTGCTGGTAGCATGTCACTTGCCAAAATATTGATTTGGGGTCAGTAACACAGAATAGCTTGTTACTGTTTTTTGGGGTTTTTTTTTTCCCCATTGGGCTTTTGTTGTTGTTGTTAGTTTGTTTTTAAGAAAAGTCACTTGAATATGCCCCAGTGCAAGTTTGTGTTAAACACTAAGGATGTAATAACACTATGCAGTCATCAGACTGCTTAGTTCTTAGTTCCAGGCTTCAAAATAGGTTAATTTCTCCCCATCTAATATCAGCACATTCCTTTATGTTGTTTTGTTATTGTTATGGTGGGCTTTTTTGGTTGGTTTGGTGTTTTTTTTTACCATTTTAACACAAACTTTTTTTTGTGCTTATTGGTCAGTCAACTTCTTCCCAGGCTAGTACATCATGTGATGTTGTTCCCCCTCCATTATTCTGTAACATAGGCATAACAATTTCTGTAACGTGCAGTATAATCTTTAGACTATATGTAGCGAATTCAACACTTCTGGGAGGCATCTGGCAACTGTATACATAAAATACATGTTTCAAGCATGTGCAGTAAATCTGCGTAGTTCCCGCACTGCTGAATTAACAATATGTGCTTGGTGGACAGTTTCTGTGTGTGTATTGGAGGCACAGTCCTCCTGGGGTACCAAACCTACTGCACAAACACAAGGCGATTGTTTTGCATATAGGCAACATATCTTGTATGTGGCATCATTTGGGATTTATTCCTTAAGGAAGTTACAGAACGTTATAGAGGAAGAGATCAGCTTACAGAAAGTTGTACCTACTTTCAGATGAGTTTAAAAATGGCCTACCCCCATCCCAAGCAGCAGTGTTAGTAAGTGACATATATATGATTCACAGGCTGCAGATTCATTAACCCTTATTTAGAACTTATAGTGCTGCCTTGCAGTTAGATACTGTGAGTATTTAAATCCAGTCAAAATACTGTTGAGGTTCACATGTTTGAGAGTGGTCCAAGCTGTACTGTGTAAAAGTATAAAACGTGTATAGTACTAGTGTGCTTTAATTGATCAGGTTGAGTATGTTTATTTTCTTCTTAAAACTGTACCTGCATTTTAAAATTCACAGAATAGTTGAGGTTGGATGGGACCTTTGGAGGTCATTTTACAACATCTGTGCATAAGCAGGGCCACCTAGAGTTGATTGCCCACAGCCATGTCCAGATGGCTTTTGGAGTGGAAACTACAGTTTTTCTTGGCAGCCTTAAGTGAATTGACAATTCACCACCATTGACAGTGTAGGCCTAAAGTCAGCATAATAGAATAGTCTCTGAAAATTTTCTAATGTAAAGATGTAAGTACTGATGGAAAACAGAAGTCTTGTCTATCCCTATATGGTTTCATCAGTAGTTTTGTAAACAGATGCCTAAGGAAGAGCAGGACATTCACATGAATACTTCCAGTTTTTTGAGCCCTCCGTGTTTTTCAGCTTGAGATCATTCTGAGCCATATTTGGTTCCTGTTGAGGTAGCAAGCACTAACAACTTTATTTTCTCTGTATTTGTCTAATATCCTTTTGAATTTTTAACAGTTTTTGAGATTAATATTTTGCACACAAAATATTAATCTTGAATATTCAGTGTGTACATTGGTGGACAGGTAATAAATTGAATGGAAACCAATCTCCTTTTCTCTGTTTTTGAGTTACACTCCTCACACACAGCTCGAAAACTCATGCTGTAGTTATGTCACAAAAGGTAGCAAATATTCCCTTATTTTTTCACCTGATTTGAGCTGTTCTTGCTGATTTATACCTCCTTGGATGTTTTAGTCACTTGGAAACATGCATTGTATTTTCTAGTAGAGTTTTCAGAGGGATTTTTTTTTTGTGGGGGGAAATATTATTTTAATCTTACAGTGATAAGTTTCTTTCAAAGCAATTCTGATCAGATACTTTTTTTTAAGCCTAAATTGTACAGGTCTGTAATTGAAGATGTCATCAATGATGTCAGAGAAGTTTTCCTGGATGAAGGAGTGGATGAACAAGTTCTTATGGAACTCAAAACAGTAAGTTGCATCTTGAAAGGTTTTTTTCAACAGACCGATGCAGCAGTTGTTTTTTTAGATCTGGTACTGTTGTCACAGTAAAAATGCTAATTTTTAGTTAGTGAAGCATTGCATTAATCTGCATATCTGTAGCCCCGTATAATTTGAGCTACACTGCTATATAGAGAGATCTGCTCACCTTGTTTATTTTCCCTGTCATGTTGAACTTCAGATACGAGCTAACATCAGGCATCCAAATTCAGTGGTTTTTGTGTCCCCAAAATATTGTATCTTAAAAAAGAAAGGGAAGAGGGCTGAAGAATGTGTCTTATTTTTGAGGCAAACAATGCCTAAGGTTTCTCTGCAAGAAAAATAAAATGCCTACTCTGCTTGAGGTTTTTATTTTCCTGAAGAAGGGGAGTTGCATTGTCAGATGTTTTGTCAGATTTTTTCATGTATGGTTTGTGGTTTGCAGAATTACTGTTTCTGGAGGTGGTACATAATAAATTGTACTGCGTGCCGTAATGCTTTTCCAAAAATCCCAGATTCAGAATTGCTTTGAATACAGTGGGTTTGAGATGTTACCAAGGATTTAGCAGAAAAGGAGGATGTTGAATTGAGCTCTAGTGGGTCTCCTATGGCTTTCCTCATGTTCTTCCTGAGTAAAAGAAGCCCTTTAAAAGGCAAGAGAAGAGGAAGAAAAAGGGGAAGAAGTAAAGTGGAAGGAAGCTGGGAAATTGAGTGCCCATTTATCTCAGGTGTTGAATAAGGACTCCATCAGAAAGCAGGATGTCCTGTGCTTTCTGTAATTAAAAAATGGATGGAGTGGGAAAGGAACATTGAATTTAGCTAGACAGGAACAGGTAAAGAATTTTTCCATGAAACCATGATCTCACATGGGTGATAATGAAGTGAGCACTGTAAAAAAAGCATTGTGGTGTCTGTGTCACAGATGTGTTCTGAGAATGATGTCAGGGCAGGTTGAATAAGGGAAGAGCTGAGAAGGGAACAATGTATTGGAAGAGGAAAGCTTAGGGAGCTGTTATGGGTTCAGCAGTAGCAGTCATTTTTCTCCTTCTTAGTTGCTTGTTTTTGACTTTCAGCCTGGGAACACAGCTGGTAACACCAGTGTTTTTAGTTGTTGCTAAGTAATGTTTAGGCTGTCCCAGGATTTTCTCAGTCTTAATGCTTTGTCAGGGGGGAGGAGAGGTTGGGATGAGGCAGAGGCAGGACCCCTGACCCAAACTAGCCAAAGGGATATGCCATACCACAGCACGTCATGCCCACTATATAAACTGGGGGCAGTTACCTGGAAAGGTGAGATCACTGCTTGGGTCAGGCTGGATATGGATTGATGGGTGGTGAGTGATTATATTCTCTCCCCTTGTTATTCCCCTTATCACTATTATTATTGATGGTAGCAGTAGTAGTTTTGTGTTATATCTTAGTTACTGATCAACCTGTGGGAGTTATGTTCTTCTTACTCTCCTCCCCATTCCTCCAGGAGCAGGGGGAGGAAGAAGTTGGGAGTGAGGGAGCAGCTGCATGGTTCTGAGTTGCCACCTTGCCTTAAACTACTACAGGACCCCTATTTGCTTGTAATCTTTTTGACTCTTTTATTACGGAATACTTGTATTGCTGTCTGTTTGCAAGAGCTGCTTTTCTTCGGAGACATGTCAGCTGACATCGAGAACTGAAGCGCTAGAGAAGCTGAATTTGGTATTGTGGTAGAAACTGTGTAAATGCTTATACAGAGATATTAGATATACTGTTAGTTTCTGTTGAATTGGTTTGTAATGCAGTAGTCTTTGAGCAGCTTGTATTGAGAAGTTACAAGAAGAAATGGCTTGAAGAAAGAGGAAGAACATAATTAGTTTTGTGACTTAAGAAGTAAGAAAGGGAGAAGGTAGAGAAATGAGAACTTGAAGGCTACTTTAAAATTACCAGTTTCTTTCTATTCATGCTTCTGTTAGGGCTATTACAAAATTTCCGCAGTTGGATAAATAACGAATTTTAAAACTTAAGCTTGTACTGACAATTCTTATGGGATATTTAGTTCCTCTTCTTAAAGCATTACCTGTTTGGAGTTTTTTCTTCAGTCTGTGTTTTCCTCAGGGCTTTTTGAGCTAAGTAGGCAGCACAAGGTAAATGGTGAAAATTCAGTTTTGAATGCTGTTTTTATGTTCTTAAAAATCCTGTTAAGTAAAAATGGTACATGGAGATTTTTCATTTCTTCTCCAAACTAGCTGTGGGAGAACAAATTGATGCAGTCCAAGGCGGTAGATGGCTTCCATTCAGAAGAACAGCAACTTTTGTTGCAGGTACAACAGCAGCAACAGCAGCAGCAGCAGCATCATCACCACCATCATCACACACAACCTCAGCCACAGCAGACTGTGCAGCAGCAGTCTCAACCACAACAGGTCCTTATTCCAGCATCTCAACAAGGTCAGACTTTTCTCTAACCTCTCTGGCAAAAGGCTCTAAAGTTAGACCAACTCCTTAGTATGTTCTAAATCTAGGGCAGGATGTTTATCTGATGGATAACTTTTGTGTTCTGATGTTAACTTTGTCTTTACTTGCCTCTAATTGGTGGGTGGCTTGGTGATAATAACTTGGTATTTGTGTTAGCTGCGTTCTTCAGAACATTCTGGAAAGGCAAAATTTTTCTTTTGGTCTTCTACTGTGTCAGTTATGTTCTCAGAGTGCATGACTTCCAGATTTTGTCAAAGGTTCATTAGCAGCTCTGTAATTTCAAGCTGGTACAGATATGCAGTTGACAATTTAGTCCTGAGGTATTAGTGTGATTAGGAGCAAATTAGTTTAAAACTCCATATTGTTTAGTTTAAGTGGATACTGGGACATGAAAAATACTTATATAAGAGTCTGTTTGGAAGGTGTTTTTTCATGCTAGAATAAGTTTCAAGTGAAAAGCATAATGACAGGGTGGTTTTGTGGTCTTGGAAAATGATGTACTGTGAAAGTATATTTTAGCTAGCCATAACAGCATTGTTTCTTATAATCATTGCCTTGTGTATTCTCCATTAGTTTAAGGGAGACGTTAGTTTAAGGGAGACATTAATTTAAGGGAAACATTTTTACCTATTACAGTTTCATTTGAAAACTAAGATAAATACTGCTCAATTTTACTGCATATATGCTGTGTAAACAAATCTGCCACCTAAAAAATGCTTGAGTATTAAGTGTGCTACTAAAATTGCGCCATAAAATATTTACCTGTGGTAGTCACAGACTTCAGTTTTTATCAGATTTCATGAATCAGAACCTCTGTTGTCATAGGTACAAAAGAGAGCTATGAGCTGGCTCCTCTGCTATCTCTCTCTACCCCCAAACACAGCCACCATACATATGCGTTTGTTTTTTTTTTTTTTTGTTTGGAGCTTGGGTTGTTTGTGTGTTTTTCCCTTTTTGCCTTTCTTACAGTACTTTATATTTTGTCGGGGCATATCTAAATTTCAAATAATTTTGAGACTAAGAGCCCTAAATACACGTGACTTCAAATAATCCGAGTGTTTTGGTTGAAATTAGTCTGCAGGACTGGGAAAGTTTACTCTCCAAGACCTCTAGTGGTGCCTTAGGGGAACAGCTGTGATTCTGCTAATATGGAGATCATAGAATCATAGAATAATTAGGGTTGGAAAGGACCCGACGATTATCTAGTTAACAACCCCCCTGCCAGGGGCAGAGACAGCTCCCACTAAACCATGCCACCCAAGGCTATGTCCAGCCTGGCTTTGAACACCGCCAGCGATGGAGCATTCACAGCTTCCCTGGGCAGCCCGTTCCAGTGCCTCACCACCCTTACAGTAGAGAATTTCTCCCTTATATCCAATCTAAGCTTCCCCTGTTTAAGTTTGAGCCTGTTATCCCTTGTCCTAACAGAATGCAGCAGTTAGCAGAAGCAGATGAAGTATAATCAACCACCTGTCGTACTCAGAAAAAAAAAATAGTTTTGATGTGCTAAAGGAAATAGATAGCTTAACTATGCAAATAACCTGCTGATTATCTAGAAGTGCAAAAGTGTCCTAATATGTGGAACAAACAGGTTACCACTGTTAATACAGTGGCAGCAAATTGTTCAAATTGTTCTGTCATTTTCCAAAGTAACCATCAACAAGGTATTCTCCATCCAATCCTATAAACCAAGTACACTTAAGACTACTGAGTTTCTGGAAGAGATTTGGGGGAAGGAAGGCCCACAGCCCTGCATAAAGATCTGAGGCCATCACTCTGACTTTCAGAAAATCCAGGAGGGGCAAAAGAGCCACAGGACATCTTCTGATCCTGTGCCATGACTACACACAGGACAACAAGAATCATCTTGCCAGTTGTCCTGGTCACTCTCTGGGACTGCAACAGGTCATGCAAAGAACTACACCATCTCCCCCATGGAATAGAGAAGTAATTCAGAAAACTGCATGTCTGTGATTGAAAGGTTTTGATATTCTAATTTCATTTAGCCATTAGCCTCCACACTATCATTTGGTTACAAGCCACAACATGGGGCAGCACTAAATCACTTTTAGGTGTATTACTAAAGGCAGGATCTTTTCTACCCTAAAACACAGATGGGAAGGCACAGAGAGTTGTGATCAATGGCTCAATGTACAGGTGGAGTCCAGTAATGAGTGGTGTCCCTCAGGGATCAGTGTTGGGACGAGTCTTGTTCAACATCTTTGTCAGTGACATGGACAGTGGGATTGAGTGTGCCCTCAGCAAGTCTGCTAATGACACCGAACTGTGTGGTTCAGTTGGTATACAGGAGTGAAGGGATACCATCCAGAGGGACTTTGACACACTTGTGAGGTGGGCTGATGCCAACCTCATGAAGTTTAACCATGCCAAGTGCAAG
>JASSUY010045312.1:9405-30942 GCA_032466535.1 Forpus xanthops
TGGGGAGAGGCCGCCGGCGGGGCGCGCACCTTGAGCTTCACCTCCGGGTCCACCTTGAGCAGCGAGGCCATAGCGGCGGAGGGCGGGGAGCGTCCGCTCCGGTCGGCTCCGGTCCGCTCCGGGTGATGCCGCGGGGGCCGCGCTACCGCTGCCCCACCACCGGCGTCGCCGCCACCACCACCGGAAATGACCTCACGGAGGAGCGCCCGCCAATTGCCGAGCGCCTCCCGCCGCCGCGCGCATGCGCCGCCGGTCCCAGGTCCTGGCCGCTCACGGGAAAAATGGCCGCCCCCTCCCTCCCTTTTCCACACCCCTGCCAGGACCGTGCGTCACGTCCGCCGGTCGGCGGAGGCGATGGCGCGGGGCTGAGCGGGCATGGAGGGCAGCCGCGCGGCCGGCGGCACGGCGCAGGTCAGCTTCGTGTGCCAGCGCTGCGGGCAGCCGCTCAAGCTCGACACCTCCTTCAAGATCCTGGACCGCCTCACGATCCAGGAGCTCACCGGTACCGCGGGGCCGCGGGCGGGCGGGGGGCGCCGGGCAGGGCCTGGACAAGGATGACGCCTCCTCTCCCGCAGCCCCGCTGCTCGCCGCAGCCCCTGCCCGGCCCGGAGACGCGCACGAAGAGGAGAGCGCTCTGACGGAGGTGCGGCGGGGTCGGGGGCAGAGGTGGCGGTGGCCCCTTGCGGTCCCTACGCCCGGTGACGGTGTCCGTTTGTTCCGCAGGAAGCCTTCGCGGAGAACCGGCAGGATGGCGTGTCCAGGCGGTTCATCCCACCGGCCAGGTACGGCCGCGCTCCCGGCAGGGCCGAGCCGCCCCTGGCCCGGCCGCGGGGAGGCGCTGGGGAAACGGGGTCCGTCCGTCCCGTCCGTAGGGCCCGGCTGAGCCCTGCACGTAGCAGCCAGTCCTGTGTGGCCTCTCTTATCCCCGAGGGTGCGTGGCACTGCCTGGGGCTGCCCCGGCTACCTCCGGGTGAACCCAACACTGTCCCGGTAGAGCTCACCCACAGTCCAGCTCCTCCTGTCTTGTGCTCGTCCCTTCTGCCTCTTAACCCAGCCTCAGGTTTAAGCCAAGTCCTGGGCCCGGCTCCCCGGGCCCCTCAGCACTCAGCTCTCCGTTAAATTCTTTCCAAGAATGATGTCAACAGAAAGTGCCAACAGCTTCACGCTGATCGGGGAGGCATCGGATGGCGGCACCATGGAAAACCTCAGCCGCAGACTGAAGGCAAGTTTTGTGTGAGGTGGTAAGTGTGGGCACCTCCGAGCCAGAGCGGCAGTAGTTCTGGATGCTCTGGGAGATGCAGCATGGGCATCCCAGTGGTATTGGTGGTGAGGTTTGGGTGAGGAGCCAGCAGCAGCCACCGCTACACCCAAACCAATGGCAAACGCTTCCTGCAGGTCACCGGCGACCTCTTTGACATCATGTCTGGGCAGACAGACGTGGATCACCCTCTGTGTGAGGAGTGCACGGACACGCTGCTGGACCAGCTGGACACGCAGCTTAACATCACGGAGAATGAGTGCCAGAACTACAAGTGAGTGAGCCAGAGGCAACTCAGGACCAAGCAGCAATAGGCTGGGGAAAGCCAAGAGCGTGCCCATAACCATTGAGACATCCCTGACTTGAACACTTGGGGTTTTCTTTGAATGACATCAAACCTTCACTTGTGAGAGTCCCGTGGTAACAGCTTCTCCAGCTGAGGTCTGTGGCATTCCAGTGCCACAAGCGCTCCATAGAGGCAGTTCCTGTCAGGCAACAGCAGCCCTTAGTCACCATCTTGCTCCCCTGCTCTGTGTGTTCCTGACTCATGGTGCAGGATCAACACAGCTTGGAAATAAGTACAGTGGGAGATCCCAGTCCCCGTTTGCACTGCTGCCAGCAGGAGCCTCCCAGCATCCCTGGTTTGGTAATCCTGGCGCTCCCCTTTAGGAGGTGCCTGGAGATCCTGGAACAAATGAACGAGGATGATAAGGAGAAGCTGCAGATGGAACTGAAGGAACTCGCACTGGAAGAGGAGCAGCTGATCCAGGAGCTGGAGGATGTCGAGAAGAATCGCAAGGTTGTGGCTGAAGACTTCGAGAGAGTCCGGGCAGAGGCGGAGCAGCTGGAGCAGGAAGAAGCACAGTGAGTGACCTAGAGCTCAGCTTATGGCAGGGATTTTAAGTAACAGATAAATGAGATTACAATGTGGAGAAAGCTGTAAGTAACAGCGGAATGCCAGGTCTTTGCAAAACTGAAGTCAGCATGACCCAATAAGCCCTGCAGTACAAGGAGAGCAGTCGCTTGTCTGTAAAAGCACTTGACATTTGTTGTCTTGCTCTTGTTCAAAGGTATCAGAAGGAATACTGTGAATTCAAGAGGCAGCAGCTGGAGCTGGATGATGAGCTGAAGAGTGTGGAGAACCAGATGCACTATGCCCAGATGCAACTGGATAAACTAAAGAAAACAAATGTGTTCAACGCCACCTTCCACATCTGGTACCGTGGGTCTGCCTGGAGCAGGGACAGCACTAATGGGGTCACACGTACCTAAGGAAGCTGCAGAGAGGCTGTTGACAAGGGCATGTAGGGACAGGACAAGGGGAATGGCTTTAACCTGCCAGGGCAAAGACTGAGGTGAGATCTTAGGCAGAAGCTGTCCCCTGTGAGGGTGCTGAGGCACTGGCACAGGGTGCCCAGAGAAGCTGTGGCTGCCCCATCCTTGGCAGCGTTCAAGGCCAGGTTTGACACAGGGGCTTGGAGCACCCTGCTCTAGTGGAAGGTGTCTCTGCCCATGGCAGGGGTTGGAACTGGGTAAGCTTCAAGGTCCCTTCCAACACAAATCACTCTGGGATTCCATGATAAACAGATAACAAGGGCTTGCTATTTACATGCACTTTGTAATCAAAGCCCCAAACCCCCTTTGCTGAGCTCCCCATGCATGGTGCATGGCTGTTGCTCCGCAGCCATCACACACTTTACTACCAGAAGCTGTTCCTGCTCCAACAGTTCATTTGTAATTCCTCTTGCCACAGGCACAGTGGTCAGTTTGGCACAATAAATAACTTCAGACTTGGCCGTCTCCCCAGCGTTCCTGTAGAATGGAATGAGATCAACGCTGCCTGGGGGCAGACTGTGCTGCTGCTCCATGCCCTTGCAAACAAAATGGGCCTGAAGTTTCAAAGGTACATGCCATATAACACGCCTTTTGCATCTGCCCCAGACAGAGACAGTTGGGCTCATCTGCTTGTGAATCCTGTCTCCTTTCAGATACCGTCTTGTACCATATGGCAACCACTCATATTTGGAGTCCCTCACAGACAAATCAAAGGTAAGAGACCCCACACAAGTCACACAGACCTTGAGTGCCACAGAGCCCTGGTCACAGAAGGCAAACTTAGCTTCTTATGAATCTATGGTACAGGACAACTGCGTGCCACAACTTCTCTAACAAAATGTCTCATGTAACGAGTATCTAATCTAGTCATTCCATATCCCGTGTCAAGTTGCTCTTCCTGCCACCTGGTTAAAAACAACAGGACTCTGGAGCCAAACACTGCACTGGCTAGAGGAAGATGGTTTGGGCTGGTTGTTGGTGATTAGTAACCCAATCCTGCACATAGCAGGCACCAACAACAGAACAAGTCACACTTGCTACGTGCCACAAACCAGTTCTAAAGATGCTATGACAAATTTAAGCCTCACATGAAAGAGGACTAAAGAGCTGCAATGACTGTACCTAAATGGGAGTGCTTAGAGTGCTTGAAATCCATCTCTTTTCCAGGAGCTTCCCTTGTACTGTTCTGGAGGCCTGAGGTTCTTCTGGGACAATAAGTTTGACCATGCGATGGTGGCTTTCCTGGACTGCGTGCAGCAGTTTAAAGAGGAAGTGGAGAAAGGGGAAACCCGGTTTTGTTTGCCCTACAGGTAAGTGCTGCTGTCTAACACAGCAAGTGAGCACCTCGTGTGCAGCCCCACACAGCACCGACTGACCCAGTCCTTCCCTGGAATCAGCCTGTGGTCTTTGTAACATGCAAAATTACCCTATTTCCCTTAGTTTAATTGGAATTTAAAGCCTGTTCCTCAGGCGAAGACCTGAGGCTTGCTAGATTTCACTTAAACCCAAAAGTATTCCTACATAGAATAACATAAATGACAGGTTGAAATGTCACATGGAGATGACACGCTTGCACTAGAAATGCACTAATAAAGCTTTGTATGGTCTAGGATGGACGTGGAGAAAGGAAAGATTGAAGACACAGGTGGCAGCGGTGGCTCTTACTCTATTAAAACACAATTTAACTCTGAGGAGCAATGGACAAAAGCACTGAAATTCATGTTAACTAACCTGAAGTGGGGTCTTGCCTGGGTCTCATCCCAGTTCTATAACAAATAACCATGGGAAGAACTGGTCCAGGCAGCTGCAGGATGTCTGCGTTCCGTCGGAGAAGGTCACATTAAGATGTCTCAATGTTAACCAGTATAAAATGTTTACAATACCAAAAAAACACATGACACTTTATTTAAAAAACCATTATTACAAGTAGTGTTTAGGAAAGCAATATGTAAAGTTGTGTCATGCAGCTGAACAGAATAAAATGTCAGCTGTGAAATCAATGCTAAACTGGCACTTTGAGGTTTATAGATTGAAATTTCTGCTGAACTTCAAACGGGTGAGTTCAGTGCCACTCTTACAGCTGAACACAGGTTAGAGAAGTGAAATGTTACAAACACAGGAACGGAGAGGACCTCACGGTAACTGCAGTCTGAAATAAAGGATTCTAAGTCATGCCAGCACTTTGTGCCACTCAACATAGCAAGGTTTGATACTGCTTCAAGTACTGTTAGCTGTGATGATGCTGGTGTTTGTGGTACTTCCTGCAGCCTGTTCTCACCTGGAGGTGCACCCAGTAAATAATAAAACACTATTCCACACAGAGAGTGCTTCAGTGTGACATGGGCCGGGCACAGCTCTCAGTGACAGGCTCAACAAGCCCCTGCTATCATGACAGTTGCGTCACTTTCCAAACTGGGGGAGTTGTGCCTTTGACCGCAGAGATGGGCAACTTCCTGCTGGGTGGGGGCAAAGAGGGGACAGGGAAGATCCCAGCTGCCTGAGACAAGAGTTAGTTTTAAAGCAGCAGCAAATACAGCAAGCAAGTACAGCTCTGTTTGAAATGGGGTTGTGAGCTGCTCCTAGTGCCATTACCACACCATGCACCTCACTGCCTTTCCAGAGCATGACTCCTTAGAGATCTCTCCTTGTTCAAGGAAACTTCTATTCGTAACTAAGCTGATGTAGGTCTTACAATAAAGCTTTTTCTGCCCAAAGAGGTTCTTTGTACTTGGCTCCTGGTGCCTCCCTTCACAGCATTGGGGAGTTGCCTGAAATGAGCTTTTCTAACTAACACTGGTGTTCCAAACAAAAGCAAACCAAATTGCATGGGGTGCTCTGGGCGGTGGCAATGCTTTGCTGCCCTGGGCCAGGCAGCTCTACTGAAGAGGCCCAATTCTGTGTTCCAGAGGTTTTGTTCCACAGCTCCTGTAGCACTGCCTTGGACTGGTGCTGCCAATGACCTGTTTCAGTACTGCATTAGAAAATTCTTGTATGCTCTGAGAAGTGATGCCAGTGATACAGTTCAAATGCTCCACAACCTCAAAAAAAAACCAAGAGAGCTACTTACTAACAGTGCCTAAGAGATGTTCCTTTACAGACATTACTTCTTAATCCTGAAGATCTAATGGGAGTAACAGTGCTCCATGGGCACACTCCAACAAGTGTGAAGCCTCTCAGTTATGTTTTCTATGTGGTTGGGGGTTTGCTTGCTTGGTTTAGGGGGGGGTTATGTTTGGTTTGCATTTTCATTTTTAATCACTTGTACTGAAGAGGTGAAAAAGCTACAGGCTGTAAAGCAGTCCAATGGGGTTACTTCACCTGTATGGGGTTTGTTCTGGCTGTGGAGACCCTGAAGCATGAGGACATACTCACTGGTGCACACAGGAGCCTTCCAACACCCTCACACGTGCTTCCTGCTGCACTTCCAACAACCCACATAGAACCAATACCTTTAGAAGTGACTGTACCTGCTTCCAGTGCCCAGGGTTTAATATGAACATGCTTGTGCTGATGATTCCTACAGCCAAGAGCATAAAATCTTCCTTCACTGTCAAAAACTTTGCCCTGCAGAAGTAAAAGCGTCTCCTGGTGTCATCAATGCCAGCTTTGCAGTTCAAAAGCACCTGCTTCTGGCAGGGCTATAAAGCACATGTTCCCTTACTCAGTCCAAACAGAGCCTGATGCTGTTAACTTTAATGGACAGTGCCAAAGCTGGGGTGTTCTGATTACATTAAACATTCCCCTAGCTTGCCCCTAACGCACATTGCTTTGAACTGTATATTAAGCTCAATAAAGGCTGAAAACCCCCCAAAATCACTGTTTTTTAAAAATGTGCCCCTCCCCCAAATGGCATCATGGGAATTATGCTACTGTTTCGTAAGGGGGTTTTAGGGGTTTCATTTCAAAGAGTCAAAGCATCAGCCACGGGAGTTACTCACACTTGCAGTTTGCTTGGTGCGGAGTTTTCGATGGTGATCTTCAACAGAGTGTCATAGATGGCATCTCGTGCAAGGTAGGTGAAGTCAAGGAGCTCAATACACATCTGATGTAAGCGCTTGGTGGGAAGCAAGCAGCCGTTGTACCCTAGCACAGAGATCACACAGGATCAGCACATCTCAAGGCATGAAACTGGGTTAGAAAAGCCGCCAGCCACGGATGGAGATTCCTGGTGCCAACTGCCCCTTGTTTCTAAGTGCCACAGGCTCAGGGTCATCTCACTCATATCTGAATTCAGGTTGTTAGACCTGGGCACTTGTAGAAAACATGTTCTTACATTAGGTTTTGCGGGTTTTAAAGTCTTATTCTACTGAACACGCCATGTTCAACATGCTGTCCAACAGCACTCATTATACTCTAGCGAGGACAAAGTTCTCACCCAAAAAGTAAAGCCCTGCACAATGTGAATGCACCATATGCCAAAATCTGTAATAGCAGACATTCTGCTTCAAACCAGCAATGGCTCTATCACGCCTTTTAAAAACCCTTTTCCCATCCTCTCAACCCTCTCACCCAGAACCTCCAGGAGCAATTCTATGTAAGCCAAAGGAGTGGAGACGTTGACCTGGAAGCGCAGAGCTTTTAGAACAGCGAGTTCTGACTCGAGCAGCTCCTGTTTCGTGTATGAGTATTTCAGAGATTGCAGAAATTTTAAAGCTACGTCACTGTTAACTCTCTGAGGAGGAAAAAAGAGGGAAGAAAAGACAAATGAGCTCCTGGGCAGTGGGGAGAAGCAAGCACCCCCTTGCTTTACTCCTCCCACTGGATTTCAGCCGGAGCCACTGCAGCTCCCATGGCCCTCTAACCCTGAATCCTCTATTGAGCTGGAATTAAAACTCCGGTTCAGACCTTCTCTTCCCAAGGTTTCCTCTACCCCACAATCTTTCCCCCTGCAGACATACAGCTTTTGACAACCACAGGTTGACTTTTCCCCACTGCCTGTACCTTTTTCCTCCCAATATTGGGAACGTTTCCTGACAAATTGCTACTTGACAAGTGGCAGTTCATCTGCCCTAAATGTTTCAACCTAAATTTAGATCTCCATTTCAATATACTTTCATGATCAGTAATACCTTTGAAAGAGGAAATAAGAGACTCACAGAATTGTTTGGGTTGGAAAGGACCTTGAGATCACCCAGTTCCAACCCCCTGCATGGACAGGGACACCTCACACCAGACCATGTCACACAAGGCTCTGTCTAACGTAGCTGTGACCACTACCAGGGATGGAGCATTCACCACTTCTCTGGGGACCCTGTGCCACTGCCTCATCACCCCCACAGTAAAGAACTTCTTTATATCCAACCTGGCCTTCTCCTGTTTCAGTTTGAACCCATCACCCCTCGTCCTATCACTGCAGTCCCTGATGAAGAGTCCCTCTCCAAGCATCCTTGTAGCCCTCTTCAGACAACAGAAGCTGCTCTGAGGCCTTCCTGCAGCTTTTCTTCTCCAGGCTGAACAGCCCCAATGTTCTCAGTCTATCTCCAACACGGAAGGTACTCCAGTCCCTTATCACTCTCATGGCCCTCTTTCTGATCTTTTTAAGAGACATAAGTGTACCACATAGCTAACTACACAGTCAGAAGCCATGACAAGAACAGGTTCATCGCACTTACGTTATAGTGCAGGGACAGTTTGCTCGCGAGCTGAACGCATGACACGAGCCGCAGGACAAACGTGTTGTAGATCTGATCTTCCAGAGAGCTCCAGCTGCTGCCTCCCCTCCGCTCACAGTGTCTCCTGGAGGCCTTAGAGATCTGCTCCACCTGCTTGGTCATAAACCTACAAAACCCAAAAGTGCTCAGGGAACAGTTCTCTTGTGCCAAGCACAAGGAAAAGCAGCAGTTCAGCATGTATTCCGCTCAAACTTTGAGCTCAATGAGCAAAGAGATAAAGCTCTGGGGCTGCGAAACCCCATCACAGATTGGTTGAGTGAACGGTGCAGGGCACACAGAGCAAAACCACATGAGAGAGACAAGGAGCACAGTGAGCATCTGGGCTGCTCGTTACCTTTCAAGTAACTCCACTGCCTGGTACCGCGCCGAGTGGTCCAGGTGCCACTTGTCAGCCAAGAGGAACATGAACTCTGCAAGAGAAGAGCGGAGTCACCGCTGCCCCTGCCCTGCCCGACACGGGCAGCGGGGCCGGGGCTCACCCACGATCCGCGGCTCCCTGAAGCACCCGGCCTCCTCGGGCAGCGCGCTCAGGTACTGCTCGTTCTCGGCGGCCAGACGGATCAGCGCGTCCTCGATGGCTTCCGGGCCCACGCTGCCAAAGGCGGGGCCGTGGTCATGGCACCGGGACGCCGCTTCCGCCCGGGAGCCCATTGCCCGCTCCGGTCACGGCTCCAACGGCCCTGCGGCGGTGCGGCCTCGAGAGCACAACCGGGACCGGCGGCCCCGCAACGGGGCCCCGCTCCGCCAATCAGAGCGCTCCTCCGATGCGGACAAGCCGCGCGCCGCGCCGCAGCCAATCACTCGACGCCCCGCTCCCAAAAGCCGCTTCCGATTGGTAGCGTCTCCCTGCTGCGTGTGACGTCAGCACGCTGTACGGAAACGGTGGGGAAGATGGCGGCGCAGGAGCCCGGGCGGGAGGCGGCGTTCGCGCGGCGAATCGACCCACGGCGGGAGCCGGGGCTGAGCCCGGAGCAGCGCCTGCACATGGAGAGGGTGGAGCGCGCCCTGAGCCGCCGCCTCCGCGTCCGCAACGTGCTGCTGGCGCTCGGCATCGGCGCCGTCACGGCCGGGATCTGTATCCTGCGGGACCGGGCCGGGCCGGGCCGGGGGGGGGCGGGACCGCTCCGCGCCCGCGCTTGTCCTTAACGCCCCCCGCAGACGCGTACACCTTCTACTCGGTGTCACAGGAACGGTTCCTGGATGATCGGGAGCAGGAGGCGGAGGCGGCGCGGGAGCGGGCCCGGGCGCGGGCTGAGAGCGCAGCGAGCTGAACTTGGAGCGCCCGGGCCGGCCCCGGTGTTCGGCGTGAGCTGCAGCCCTCGCGGCGCGGGAGGGGAAGCGGCCGACCCCGGGTGCGGGGTCTGGGCCTGCCCGGTGCGCTGCGGGGAGACGCACCGGGGGCTCCCCCGCAGGCGGCTGCCTCTGCCGAGGACCTGCTCCTGGGAAGGGCAGCGCTGCCCATCGCTTCCACCAATAAACACCACGTCCGGAGCCTGCGTCGGTGCCTGCTGAAGTCGCTGGTGGTCAGAGCCCGGCTCCGGGTCTGCTGAGGTGGGGGAAGTTTCCACTTTGCTCTTTATCAGCTTAGCTCGGTGTGTGCCCTTACAGGAGCAAGGCCGTGGGTCCCAGCAGACAGACACAAACAGCCCCGAGCTGTGTTTAATTTGTATTTATTAAACACTTTCCAGGCATCAGTTCAGAACTAAGTGCACCCACTGCTGATCCTGGTCACGGAATGGAGCCGAGGGAAGCTCCTTCTGGCTCCTCTGTGCAGGATGAGCTGAGGGGCGTAGCAAGCAGGGCAGCCGTGGGTCCAGCCCCACACATCGTCCCACACAGAGCAGGGCTGGTGGCAGGGCTGGGATGGATGGAAATCACTGGGGGGGGGGGAATTCTGCCTGCGGGGGTCCGTGAGGGATGGCAGCGCCTTGCACGTGTCCTGCAGCTGGGGTTGGGCTGGAGAAACAGACTGGGAATGGCAGAGGGGCACAGGGAGGGAGGAGATGGGAGGACAGATGCAGAGGGCTGGAGGTGATGAGCTGTGGGCACACAGCTGGCTCAGCCCCATGGCGCTGGCTGCTCCCAGGGCTGGTGCTGCCCTCCCAGGAGGTGCAGGGGGGGCTCTCCCCCACCCCGGGGGCAGCAGGCACTTGGTTGAGGTAGTTCATGAGGTCACTCCTGGCCAGCTGGCTACTGGGAAGGGAAGCAGCAGTGAGCAGTGGGAGCACAGCGGGGCCACCAGGCCAGCACCGGCCCCGAGCTCTTACCATGCGGCTGAAGTCATCGGCAAAGGTCACCCCTTTGCTGAGCCGCTGCTCCTGCGAGCCCGTGCTGCTGCCGCTCAGCGAGTTACGGCGCATGATGCCTGCGGGGACACAGCGGCCCTGAGCGCGGGCACCAGCGGTGCCACAGCCCCACGGTCCCCATCCCACGAGGTGCTGGGGGTCGAGCAGAGGAGGGGACGGCACCTTGGGGCTGCGCCAGCTCCAGGCGCTGCAGGCTGTTGCGGCGGGATGGGTTGAAGCTGCCCTTGGAGAGGCGGCGCTGGCGGCTGGAGAGCATGGCGGCGGGGGACACGATGCCCAGCGGCGGCTGCTTCCCCATGCGCAGGTACAGCTCCTCGATCTCCTTCTTCTGCGCGCTCTGCAGCAGCTGCACCTCGGCTAGGTGCCTGGGAGGAGAGGAGGCAGGAGCTGGCAGCCGAGCCCTGCGCCCAGCCAAGCTCAGGCAGCCCCTGTGCTGCCTCCCGGGTGCAGCCCCCGAAGCTCTGCTCACTTCTGGCGCAGGTTCTGCAGCTCCTCCCAGATCTCCTCATCCTCGCTCTCGGTGTCGTCGCTGCTCAGGTAGGACAAGCCGCGGGAGTAGCTCAGCCACACCTGGTTTATCACTGCCTGCGGTGCGCTCTCCCCTCCGTCCCCCCCAGGACCCTCCCGGTCACTCTCTGCCGCCGCTGTGCCCTCCTCAGGCAGCACCTCCTCAGCCTCGGGGTCCTGCTCTGCCATCTCCAGCACTGAGTCTGAGTCGCTGCTTGAGCTGCCCCTTCTATCGGGGGCTGCAGGTGAGGGGGAGCCGCTGGCCGCTGGCTCTGTGCCGTGCTGCTCACCCTCACTGCTGCCCAGCACCAGCGACGTCGCTGCCAGGTTCTTGGTTGGTGTCACCTGGAACCGGCCTAGGATCTGGGGCTTGGCCTCTGCTGGGGACATGGGGCGGTTGGTGGGGTTCAGGGCACCAGGGCTGTCACAGTGCCCTGGCACAGCCTCGGCCCTTCCCCTCCTCACCTTCATTGATGGGCGAGAGCTGAGCCTTGGGCACACCAGGGGCTGGGGACTCCGAGATGATGAGCGAGTGGCTGGGCTTGGGGGAGCCAGGCGGCACCTGCAGGCACTCAAACACTGTCAACCACCCCACCCAGGTCCCTCTGCATCTCCTGGCCCCCACTGCTGTTCACCTGCCCTGAAACCCACTGCCTGCTCAGCCCTCCCCGCATCCCAGGGGCTCCCCACCCCATCCCAGAGCAGCATCTGCAGTGATAACCTGACCCCCTGCAGCTGAGCCCCACCTGAGGAGCCATTGCCGCCCCAGCACTCACCACACTGCCCTCCGGGCTCCCTGGCGTGGATGTGCTCAGCAATGGCAGGGGACTCCCCACAGCACCGCTGCCTGTGGGGCACGGTGGGGCTGGTGCCGGGGAAGGGAACGGCACGGGCCCCCTGGCAGGGAGGACATCAGCCCCTGCTGACCCCAGAGTCCCGCTGGAGGCTGGTGCTGCCTTGGCCATGCTGGTGGGGTCGGGGTAGACGAAGCGCGGGGGCCCCAGGACCAGGTTCTGTGGCCGTGGCAGCAGCGGTGGGTACCCGTGCCCACCGGAGCTGGTGATGGAGGAGACACCGGGCAGCAGTGTGTGTGCCACGCTCATCACTGCCAGAGAAAAGACATTGGCCAGAGAAAGGAAGGGGGCGGTGGGGGACCAGGATGTGCTGGTCACGGGGGAGCTCAGGGGGCTGCTGGGCTCGCTGGGGACAGGGGATGTGGGGAGCAGCAGTGGGGACAGGAGGGGCTGGGGCAAGGCCGGGGGTACAGGCCCGCCTTGGGTGCTTTGGGGGCTCTGTGGTGCTGTCAGCCAGGAGGGAGCCACCGAGACAAGGGGCCAGGTCTGCACGGAGCCTGCAGAGAGAAGAGCATCAGGAGCACCCCGGCCCCCACAGACCCCCTCCTGCCCCTTGGAGCTTTGAGGTTGTGGGCCCCGGCGCCAGGACGGATGTGCCAGGCTGGTACCTGCAGGGGAGCCCAGCAGCGCTGGCTGCAGCTCACCGCCTGCCAGTGCCCCCACGGGGCTGCCCAGGTCGTTCTCCGATGGGGAGCTGCTCAGCAGTGGCAGAGCCGGGGACTGGACGGAGAGGCTGGGGCTGGTGCAGCCCAGGTCTGCGGCACAGGGATGAGAGCCGGCACTCAGCCAGGGCAGGATGTGCGCCGTGGGCTTGGCCAGGGCCATTACCCGCCCTGCATAGGACCTGGGGAGGGATGAGAAGGGCCTGCGCAAGGCAGAGACCTACCACTGAGTGAGGATGAGGAGATGGAGCGCGACAGCTCCTGCAGCGGCAGGTCCATCTGCTGAGGGGATGCAGTGAGACAGTGCTGGGGCAGAGGCCCCGCAGGCTGATCCAAGCTCCCATGAGCTCCCTCCCCAGCCCCAGCACTGGGCAGGGTACACCACAACCCATTGCAGGAGCCACAGGCATGGGGCAGCTCCTACCCATGGCTAGAGAGCTCTGCACCCTGGCCCTCTCCCATCGGGCTCCCTGGGGCCAGCAGCACCCATAGCTGTACTCAGTGCCAGTTCTGCCCTGGGCACTCACGGTGCTGTGCTCGGACTCAGGGCTGCGGGGCAGCTCCGGAGCGCTGCGCCCATCCTTGCGGAGCAGGGTCTCCACACGGTGGATGATGTCCCTGATGCGGTGGATGAATCCGTCCCGCTCTGACTTGAGGATGAACTCGTTGTGGACCTGCGGGCAGAGGGGTGGTCAGCACCCAGCTGGGCCAGGCACGCTCCTGCCCTCACCCTGCCCACAGTCACCATGACGGCCGCGATCTCCTCCGGGTTGTCCCCATCCAGGTCGAACTTGAAGGTCACCATCTTGTTGTTGTAGGTCTGCAGCTGGCACTCCACCACTCGGTCGTTCTTGTCGGAGATCTGTGGGCAGCGCAGACGGCTCAGCCCGGGGTCACCTCCTGCCCGCGCACCCCGTGCCCGCGGCGCTCACATTGGTGATGCGGAGCCTGGAGCGAGCTCTGCGCCGCAGCAGCTTCCCCGCGGCCCTCTTGGCCGGCAGCTTGGAGCTCTGCTCGCCCGCCGACAGCCCCTCGCAGCCATCGCTCATGCCCGACGCCACATCGGAGGCGTAACTGCGGGGAGCCCCGACGGGGAGCATCAGCACCGCCGTTCGCTCCGCCCGCCCCGCGCCGCCCGCCCCGCGCCCTCACCTATCCACCGGGGAGGAGAAGCCGCTGGCGGAGGGCAACTGCACCGCGATGCTCTGCGGGGAGAGGACGGCGTCAGCCGCTGCCGCACCCGCCCCGGCCCCGGCGCCGCGGGGCTCCGCTCACCGTGGGGACGCAGCGCGCAGGGCGGGTGGGCGGAGGGCTCGAGGGGGCCCCCGCCGGGAAGCTGCGATGCGCTCGGTCCGGGGAGTCCAGGAAGCCCGAGGAGCTCAGGTACCCATCGGTCTCACCATCGGCTGCGGGAGCATCGCGTGAGCACAACCGGAGCACGGCCCCGCGTGGGCTGTGGGGCTCTGTTCACGGCGCAGATGAAGGTAGGGAGGGACCCCCTGTGGGCCCCCACCGCAGCCCACGCTGCTGCCCCACTCACACGTGGCCGAGGAGTAGCTGGTGAGCCGGTAGGTGAAGTGCTGGTGCTGGTCGGCCTCGGGCTCCTCGGGCTCAGGGGGGAAGGTGCTGCTGAAGATGGACTCTGCGGAGCCGGGTGTGAGCAGGGTGGGCACGGGGGCTCCGGGTGGCAGTGGGGACTTGAGCTCCTCCAGCATCCGCAGGACACCCGGCGGCTGCTCCGGCTCCACCGGCGATGGCATCTCCCGGGAGCGCTTCAGCTTCTCCCTCTTGCGCTTGATGGCAACCACGCGGTCCCGCACTGCCTTGGCCACCAGCTTGTAGTCAGCCTCGCAGATGAAGCCCAGGACCACCTGTATGGGAGGGGTTTGTCACGTTGGGGTGCGGGGGCCCTGCAGGGTCCAGGGTTCCCCCGTCCTCGAACCCACCATCTCCTGGGCCACCTCCTCCGCCACATCCTTGTAGAGCTCAAAGAGGAACTCGATGGCGTTGTTGTCCTTGTACTTGCCGTGGAGCTTCTTCGTGTCGTCCATGCGCAGCCAGAGCTTGAGCCCAGACTTGACGCCGTCGTCCTCCTCCGCCAGCTCCACGTGCACCCCTGTGTCCTCCTGGAAGAAGGAGTGCTCCAGCAGGTCCTGGATGGTGTACCTGTGGGGAGCACAGCTCAGCAAGGGGCCAAAGGCTTGGGGGGGCTCTTCCACGCAGGCCCCCGCTCCCCTGCTACCTTTCATCCTTATCCATGCGGATGCAGCCCTCGATGATCTCCTTCAGCTCCGGCACCTTCACCTTGTAGAAGCTACTGGGCTTCAGGCCCTGGAGGTGATGTGCATCAGCATCTCCTGTGCTGGACCCTGCCATGGTGCTGGGTTTCCAGGGCCCAGAGCTGAACCCAGGCTCTGCAGGCACAGCCCCACCGGCAGCAGGGACATGTGGGGACAGGGCTCCCAGCCCATGGCCTCACCAGCCTGCGTGCCCCGCGGTGCTGGGTTTCCACCCCAGTGAGCAGGAACCAGCCAGCACCGTATGGGGCAGCCACGGTGCCCCAGGCAAGGGGTGGCTGAGCAAACCTGCACCCGTTCCACCCCATTAACCTGCTGGCAGTGGCTGGCGCAGGGTGAGGGATGTGGGGCCTGGCCAAGCCAGCCATCGACCCCCCAGCCCCATCTCACCACCCAGACTGGCTTTAACTGCTGCAGGACCTGCAGAGTGACACCTTATGGGGAGCAGCAAAGCCAAACAGCTCCATCTGACCGGGCCCCCCTGACCCCCTCACCCGACTCAGCACCAGCAGCAGCATCGCCCCCATGGGGGCCGCTCACCGAGGTGACCTTGCGGTAGATCTGGGCTGCATTCTGGCACTCGGAGTAGGGGTACTCCGAGGTAGCCATCTCCAGCATGCACATCCCAAAGGCATAGACATCCACCGCCTCGTCGTACTTCTCCTCATACATCTCCGGCGCCATGAACTCGGGGGTACCTGTGTGCAGGAGCAGGGCTCAGTGACCCCCATCACCGCCCCACTGGGGCAGCCCTGGGCCACCAGTGCCCCACCTATGACGCTCTTGGCGAAGGAGGCTCTCTTCAGCGTGGCCAGGCCCAGGTCCCCAATCTTGACCGAGCCGGTGGGACCCGTGATGAAGATGTTGTCACATTTGAGGTCACGGTGGATGATGGGGGGCGAGCGCGTGTGCAGGAAATGCAGCCCCTTGAGGATCTGCCGGCTCCAGCGCTGCAGCACCTTCAGCTTCATCTCCTTGAACCGCTTCAGATAGCTGTTGGGGACACAAGGGGGCTCAGCCCCTGACCCCAGCCCACCCTCCTGCCATTGCCGTGCTGAGCCCATCGGGGCCAGCAGCAGAGAGCATCTTGGCTTGGCTCTGTTGACACAGCACAGATAACACAGCCCAGGAGGAGCTGAGCTCTGAGCACCAGTGCCAGGAGCCAGCCAGTGGTGCCAGGGTGCCGGGGCCACCCCATCCCCATGCAGGGTGATGCCAGGGAAGCTCCTGCGTGTCCAGATCCCACCTGATGGTGGTCAACAGCATCACTGCCGGGACCCCGTTCCCTCCCCTCACACCCCAACCTGGCACTGGCTCCCTGCTCACGTTTTCAGGGTGCCGGAGGTCATGAGCTCTGTGACCAGCACGATGCAGAGCTGGCCTTTGATGGATGACTTCCAGGAGTCATAGAAGCGGACAATGTTGGGATGCTGCAGCCCCTTCAGCATCTCCACCTCCTCACTGAACCGCTGCCGTTCTGTCTTTGACAGCTTCCGCGTCTGTGGGAGCAATGGGGAGAAGTGATGGGGGGATCAGGGTCCCTGGCGAGCGCAGGGGGATGCACTGGCTTATAAGAGACCCGGGTGTCCTCATGCCTACCTATGAGGTACCAGGGGCTGCTGCGGCCCCAGTGCAGAGCTGGGATCAGACATGCTCTCTCCCAGCACAGGGGCTTACGTGGGGCCGAAGCCATCCCTGACCATGGTCACCACATCCCAGCCTTGCTCCGGATGGAGCTGCTCTCCTCAGGCTGGGGAAGGACGGCCAAAGCCTCCCATGACAGATGCTTTAGAGGTGCCCTGTGTGGGGGTCACCTGCCCCATCCCCATTGTTCTTACCCCCCAAAAGGGATGGGGAGCCCCCGCTGCTGCTCCCCGGCCGAGGGGATGCGCAGGGGCTCAGCAATGGCTGTCCCCCAGCACAGCCCCTCACCGGGGCACCACCAGCTCCCAGCACCGGGCACCGGCATGGCAGGGTGTAGGGCCAGCCTCAATGGGGCCTTTGTTGGGGAGAGCAGGAGGGGGAGGCTCCAGCTCAGGTTTTTCCATGTTCCTCCTGCTCGAGTTAATTAAAGTGGAAACCGAAGCCGAGGGCACTGCGCGGAGCTGGGGCCAGCGGGGAGGACGTGGACCCCTCTTCCCAAGCGGCTCATAAGGACCCGGGAGAAGCCACATCCTGCCCAAGCTCAGAGAGCTGCAAACACCGAGCCCCCGGCCCGGGAGCACCGATAGACACCACAAGCGGGGACCCCAAAGGGCACAGCCACTGCCGAGCGGGGACCCCCCAGCCAGGACCCCCATCCAACCCTGCGGAGCTGTGGGGCCGAGGAAACCCCCCAGGCTGCTGCCAGAGCCCAGCTCGGCTCCTTGCCCCATGGCCGCCTCCATCAGCACAGCTTTCCCAACATCATTGCATCACCGCGGCCCCGCGCCCGGGCTGGAGCCGCTCCATAATCCCCTCTGCTTTTAACACACGCTCAGGGACCCGACTCAGCCCAGATGAGAACCTGAGCCCTGCTCCAGTGCATGAATGGGACCTTTCATACCCGAGGAGGAAAACAGCAACCGAAGCCCATGCATGGCCCGGGGCACACCGGCGCCTCTGCCCAGCGCCGTGGCTGTGCTCACACCCCGGCCCCATCCCCACCGAGGAGCCTGGGGGTTCACTGCACCCCACAGCCCTGCGAGCGCACATGAAGCCAACAGAGGCTACAAACAGCGGCAGGGACGGAGCCACGGCTCTCCCGCCTTGGCAAGAGCGGTGTCAGCTCGGAGCGGCTGTGCCATCGCGGCCCCCGGTGCCACCACCAGCCCGGGTGCCTGGACACCAGCACAGGGAGCTGCTCCTCGTTCATCCCACACAACAAAGGCAGCAGTGGGTCCGTTCCCCGGCATCCTGCCCAGTGCCCACCGAGCGCTGGAGCGGGCAGAGCGGCCCCAGCCCGGGCAAAGGGGCAGCTCAGCCGCGGGCAGCGCTGCCAGCCCCACACGGGGACACCGTGTCCTCCTCGGGCAGGGCAGGGGAGGACGCTGGGGACGGGTGAGGAGCTCGGTGGCAGCGGTCCAGCCCCATCCCATGTGCCAGGAGCTGGCTGCTGGGGAGCCCATCACGGCCAACACTGCTCTGCTCTGCAGCAGGAGGCTCTGCCCGGAGCGGGGAAGCAGCAGCGCTGTGCCCCGGCCCCATGGAGACCCCTGTGAGGGGTGAGAGCTGTGCCCGGCACGGTGGGGCACAGAGCACTGGGGACAGCCCAGCACCCTCCCTGAGCCCCAGCACCCCAGTGGGTACCTGTGCACCACCGCACGCTGCGCAGTGACCTCGTGCGTGCTCCCAAACCTGCAGGACCCCATCGAGCAGATCCTGTCACCCTGCTCAGTTCATGCCATGGAGGGGCAGAGCTCCCGGGCACTGCCACAGGGCCTGGCCAGGCTCAGTGGCACTATTCCCAAGCACGGCACAGGCAGGACAGGCTGGTGTGCGATGGACAGGGCCTGAGGAGGTGCAGGGATTTGGGATGGTGCCCACAGCCCCTGGGATGCAGGAGCTGGGGGGGTACGGCAGCACCCAGGGAGCCCAAGGGGACCCACAGGAAGACGGCTCACAGGCAGGTATTTACAGCTCCATCCTGCTCTGGGCCTCCAGTATCCTCCCTGCTTCCCCCTTCCCACTGCCCGCAGCACCCATCAACAGAAACAGTCCCCAGGCTAAAGCTGGAAAGCACAAAGAGGTCACTGCGGGGCCTCGGGAGGCAAAGACAGACACTGCCTTCAGGACTGGGGCAGTGGCACAGGGGGACAGGGACGGGCAGGTCCCCAGAGGGGTCCCACAGGAAGGCAGGGGACAGGCAGAGGCATCCTCCAGGTCAGCAGGCACCCGGGAGGGAAGGGCAGGGCAAGGATGGAACAGAGAGCTGGGATTTGGGATCGGGAGCCATCAGAGCAGCCGGACAAGGCTCTGGACCGGAACAGGTCAGGGCTGAGGTCAGGTATTCATTTAGGATTGAAAGGCAATAAAAGGAGAGCTGTGAAGGACCCGGGACAAAGCTATTTTTAAAAGGGCAGAACCACAACCAGTTATATTTGTGGCTCCAAATCCCGTATTTGTGTCACAGTGTCCGATTCTTTGCATGATTGCTGAAAAACAAACTGCTGAAAGTCCTTTTCTGTGCACTCAGAGCCTTGTGGGATGAGGAGTTTGGGACAACAGACACTGGATAAAGAGCAGTCAGTGGGATGGAGAAGGGAAAGGGCTGGGGCAGAGGATGGAGCAGGGACAAGCCCTGGGGCTGCCCCTTGAGGGGCTCATGTGTACATGGGGCTGCGGCTCCCCTGGGAGGTGACAGTGGTGGCCCCAAGGAGCCGGGTCTGTCAGGCGCTGTGGGATGCTCATGGGGTCATCCTCAGCTCGGCCTCTCAGGCACACATCCCACTGCAGCCCAGCAGGCTCAGGGCAGGCACAGCACCAGCTCGGGCACAGCAGCTCTGTCTGCTTCCCAACTCCATTCCCTCCAGCAGGGATGGTGCAGTCTCATCCTCTCAAAGACACCGGAGCTGCCCCTGCCTGCTCTGCTGCCAGACCGTGACCAGCCCTTTGGCAGACAGAGCTCTGTGCGTCCATTGGCACTGCCTGGGGCTGCACAAGCGCCAGGGATGCATCCAGCCCCGGTGCACGTGCAGGAGCTGCTCTGAGCGGTATGGGGACACGGGTCCCACAGCCCAGCAACAGGAACGAGCAGCAGGAGGGCAGGGAGCTGGGGCACATCTGGATGAGGGTAAGACCCATGGAGCCAGCTGCTGGGAAGCACTGGGCACCCCTCACTCATCCCGGGAAGGTCCTTGGCTCACCAAGGAGAGCCCTTCCCTGCCAGAGGACTCAAATAGAGCTCAGGAGCGTTAGGACAGAGCTGCACGAGGGAAGGATCATAGAGTTGGTTGAGGCAATTGTGCAACCCGGAGGCAGACATAGGCCCAAGGCCTCACCTTCCCCGGGCAGCCCCTCCAGCATCACCACCACTGTCACAGGACCCTGCAGTGCTGGGCCCGGCCCAGCGCCCTCCTGCAGCTGCACCAGGGATCTGGGAGCAAGGCAGCAAACCCACAAGGCACCTTCTCCTGTGCTCACAAGGACCTGGACCTCCCAGCAGCCACCCCCAGCATCAGGAGCCGGTTGGAGACTTTGGACTTCATCAAAGCCCCTCCCCAAGGGCTCCATAGCCCCATGGTATGGCTCTCCCTGCGCAGCTCCATGGACAAGATCAGACCCATCAAAAGCAACAAGTGGGAGCAGGCATTGCGGAGGCAACACCTTCCCCGCTGCCACCAGCACCCTGCTGTCAGCATCCTGCCACAGGGCTGCAGGGCAGCAAAGGGGATGGAGGAGCAGGGCAGCAGGAGGAGCTGAGGGCCATGGAAAACCACTGCTCCCGGTGCTGCCACAGAGAGCCCCCGGCAGCACCACAGAAACCACACACGGGTGCCCACGGACACCACTACAGCCAAGGTCAAGCAGCCAGAGCACAGCAAGGTCGCTCCCGACGGACGCACAGCCCCGGGCGCACTGCAGCATGTGTCCCCGTGCACAACGAGGGCTATCGGAGCAAACCTCGGAGCCAGCTCCAGCCCTGGCACAGGCACAGCACCAGAGAGGGCTCCTGCCCTTGCTGCCCTTCCAAAGGGAACGCTGCAGGCTGGTGGGCAGCGGGTGCTCAGTCCCTGGATCCACCTGTAAACCCTCGGAGCTGGGCCTGGCACCAGGAGTGCAGGCGCTCCATAGCTCCGGTGCGCTCCATAGCACAGGCAGCAGGAAGGCCGATGGTGAGCGGCATGTGATGGGCAGGAGGGTCAGGAGCAGTGCGTTTGCCCGGGCCAAGAGCCGCTGCAGCTCCAGGGAAGGGTGAGGGAAAGTGAGGGGTGGTTGACCCCCGCTGCCCCCCTCTGCCACCGCAGCCCGACTGCACCGACGTGCCCAGCACCAACGGGGGACCTCGGGTCCCCCCCGGAAGGATCCCGCACGGCAGCGGCGGGCAGAGGGGCTCGGGTCGAGGGGGGATGCCCGTGATGGGGGATTTGACGGGGCAGGGCGCGGGCGGAGCGGCCGTACCTGCAGCTCGCACCAGGCCACCTCCACCGTGGTCTCCGTGTCCAGCCCCTTGTAGACGGTCTTGAAGGAGCCGCGGCCGATCTCGATGTCAAACTTGAGGAATCGACCGTCGGGGGAGGTGGCGACCGCGCGCGTCTCCACCTCCTCACTCTCCGTCTCCTCCGCTTCCCGGCGACCGACAGCGACCGGCGGTGGCAGCAGCGGCGGCGGCGGTGACCCCCCGCGCCCCTCGCCCGGTGCCGGGTATCCCAACAGCTCCAGCTCGGCCGAGCTCCGCCGGTTGAAGCGGGAAGAGGCGCGGAGGGAGTCGCGTCCCGAGAGCCGCCGGTTGCGGTGCGAGGCCCGCCCGGGGAGCCCCGGCTCTGGCTCCGGAGCGGAGTCTCCTACCGCTCGCTCTGCCTCGGGCTGGGACATGGCTCCGGCGGGTTCTGCCGCGAGCATCGGCTCAGCCCGGCCCGGGACGACCGCTCCTGCGCAGCTCCGCACCCGCTGCCGCCGCGGCCCCGCAGCCACGAGCGACCGACGAGCACCGGCCCCGGCCCAGCCC